>PVJC01018771.1:20549-31053 GCA_004026665.1 Murina feae | reverse complement strand
AAAAAGGAAAGTAAAAATTATGAACAACAAATATATATCAACGAGTGAATCTAAGAATCAAGTGAATAAAAAATCTGATGAACAGAATAAACTGGTGAATAGAATAGAATCAGAGGCATAGAAAGGGAGTGGACTGACAATTTTTGGGGGTTAAGGGTGTTGGGGATGCGTGAAGAGACTGGACAATAATTGTACACCTGTGGATGAGGACAATGGGGGGGGGCAAGGTCAGAGGTTGGGGTGGGAATTGGGAGGAGGGGAGCTATGGGGGAAAAAAGAGGAACAACTGTAATAATCTGAACAATAAAGATAAATTAAAAATAAAATAAAATAAAATAAAAAAAAAGACAATTAAAAGGCCAGACTCTGGGTAAATAGAAAGAAACTGTTCTGGAATTGTTAAATGGATAGGTAAGCCTTTTATGACAAATACTAGAGATCCGGTGCACAAAAATTTGTGCACTTGGGGTGGTCCCTCAGCCCGGCCTATGCCCTCTCAGTATAGGATCCCACAGGGGATTCCACCTGCTGGCTTAAGCTCACTCCCCAGGGGATTGGGCCTAAGCTGGCAGTCAGACATCCCTCTGGCAGCCCAGGAGCCCTTGGGGGATGTTCACTTGCCAGCGGAGAGCAGGCTGAAGCTGCAGTCAGACATCCTTAGCCCTGCTGAGGAGATGGGAGAGCCTCCCACCACCACCACTGTACTGGCAGCCATCTGCCTGGCTTGTGGCTGAGCAGAGCTCCCCCTGTGGAAGCGCACTGACCACCAGGTGGCATCTCCTGCATTGAACATCTGCCCCCTGGTGGTCAGTGTGTGTCATAGCAACCAGTCATTCCCAGTTGTTCTGCTGTTAGGGTCAATTTGCATATTACCCTTTTATTATATAGAATGCCCTCTCACAATCCGGGACCCCTCAGGGGATGTCAAACTGCCTGTTTCAGCCTGATCCCTGCAGGCCAAGGGATCCCACAGGTGCATGAATCCGTGCACCTGGCCTCTAGTATGCATTTAAGATCTTTGGTTAATCTCTTCCCACCTTCCCCCTGCCCCTCTTCCTTTTGAGATTCATTAGTCTGTTCCATGTTTCCATGCCAGTACATTGAGCATATGCCTCCCTGGTGGTTAGTGCATGTCATAGCTAATAGCCGAATGGTCAGTCGTTTAAACTTATATATATATATTCTCCACATGAAGAGCCATGGTGCTAGTTATGTCCGCAATCTAGAAAGTTGGTTAGTAAAAATCTACCGTATTGCTCTAATTAAACAAACAAGTCACACCTTAATATACAAACAAATGTCTAAATTATTCTCTATTCTCTCATGCCATTTTCCCAAAAAAAATTTTTTTTAAAACAAACCTGTTGTCAGGTTTAAATTAGCTTCCTCAGTTGAAATCAGCAGTCTTAATTTGCAATTGAAATCCATCCAATTAAACAATAGATTGCCTGGAATTAATGGTAATTGAACAATCTAAATTAAATGGGAGAAACTGTGGACAAGTGAAGGAGAAAATAAACATGGCACATTTTAAGCTTGGAAAGTCACGTTCATTAATGCGACCATGGAATCATGTTTCTTGGGATGCCATTTGCCTTCATACACATCTATAAAAGTCTTTGTGGGACCCTATACTGACCTAAAAGTTGAGTATCTTTGCAAACGTTGAGGCAACCAGAACTGAAGAGGTGGTAAGTCCCTACTTTGCAATGGACTTACTTTCTCTTGCTTAATAGGACATGGCAAAATATCCCTGTGTTGCCATCAACCACATAAACGTGACAAGAAAGGGATTTTTCACTGGTATAGTGTAATATAGCTCCATCCAATGGTCCAATCTCCTAGCTTAGGCATGATGCAAAGTAAGTGCTATGGTGAAACACGTATTGATTTGTTGTCAGAGAGAGAGAATTATAGAAATGCAATCTAGCTGTGGCACGAGCAATGCTATGTCTTTGGAGAGATAACTCAAAAAATGTGACTTTTCAAAATGGGTCTCTGGCTAATAGTAGGTGTTGCAAGCAAAGCAAAGCAGCCTACACTCAAAGAAACTTCTATGATCACTACAAATGCAGTGATCCCAAACCCAAAATTTGGTTCAGAGACACAGATAGTGCCACAAATTCACCAAGAGGTTTATTTATTCCTTAAAAAATTGAGGTCTCTGTAAGGAGCAGGCAGCTCTATCAAGCAGGTCAAAATAGCTTCAGAAGAAAAGAAAAGGAGGCTGGCTGAGTTTTTATTGTAGGTAGGAGGTGGGGCTGGGATGTGGGCCAGAACTTTTGTGGTTGTAATACCCCGCTTCAAGCAGAGAAGCACCAGGTTTTCTTACCAGCTTGTCCAGATATAGACACAAGGCAAAGAGACTTAAAAGCAGTCCAATATCAAACATCAAACAAACATCAAAATACAGAAAAAAATAGTCAGACATATATATATTAGGGGCCCGGTGCACAAAAATTTGTGCACTCGGGAGGTCCCTCAGCCCTACCTGTGCCCTCTTGTAGTCTGGGACCCCTCAGGGGATGTCCACCTGCTGGTATGCCTGTCCAACCTGGGTGAGGGGTTGATGGCTGTTTGCAAGCTGGCCAAGCCCCCCAGTGTGGACCCTCACCCCATTGGTGTGTGGCCAGCCTGGGTGATGGGTAGAGGGCCATTTTCAGGTTTTGGGTCCCTACTGGGGTACCTGGGCAGCCTGGGTGAGGGACTGATGGCTGTTTGCAGGCTGGCCAAGCCCCACATGGATACGCTCACCCCATTGGAGTGTGGCCAGCATGAGTGACGGACTGAGCGCTGTTTTCAGGCTTTCAGGCTGCTCACAGGTCCCACTGACCCAACGTCCCAGCAAGCCTGGCTGGAAGCAGGTTTCTGGGGTTTATTTATCTTCTACAATTGATACACTGTTCCTGTAAGCCGAGGCCTAGGCAGGTAGTGAAGCCTCCTGTCTGCTTCAGCTCCATGGCTTCTATAATTGGAAGAATGTTCCCTTAGTAGACATGTCCAGCCAGCCTAGGCAGACAGTTCCCTCCATCTCTGGTGCAACGAAGCCTGCTGTTTACTTCAGCTCCGTGGCTTCTATAATTGCTACTATGTTGCCTGAGCCGGGAGAAGCCCAGCCAGCCTAGGCAGACAGTTTACTTCTGGTGCCACGGAAGCCTGCTGTTTACTCTAGCTCCATGACTGCCTGCCTCCATCTTGGCTGGGTTAATTTGCATACAGCCGCTCTGATTGAATGCTGGGTATGGCTTAGGTGTTCCATAGAAACGGTCAATTACAATATTACTCTTTTATTAGATTAGATGTTTATATTGATTTTTTTTTGAGAGAGAGAGAAAGGGAGAGGGATAGAGATAGAAACATTTATAAAGAGAGAAACATCAACATCAACCAGCTGCCTCCTGCACACCCTCTACTAAGCATAGAGCCCACAATCGAATAACCTCTTTGTTCATATGTCAATGCTTAACCACTGAACACAGTGGCCTGGCTGGAGTCAGACTCTTCATTATAGAGACTGAGTACTGCCTGAGTAAGGTCGAATGGGTATGCTTCCAATTTTGCTCAGGGTCCTTCAGACTGAGTTGACTTTCTGACACATTTAATTCTAGCTGGTCCATTACTATGATACATAAAATGCCATTTTAGTTCTCAGTAAAAGTTCATGTTATCCCACCCACCTTCCCTCCTCCTGACCTTGAACCACCTGTCTCATTTGCCTCTGATTCACTTTCTTCTCTGAAACAAGACTCTCAGCAGAGTATCAATACTGGAAACACATTATGACAAACAAATCTTAGCACCATTCCAGAATCAATGCCTGATGCTTAGACCTCTATCTTTACAAGAGCTGACAGCTGTGCTTATGAGTTAGGCTTCAGTATGTCCATCTTCTCCCCATTACCTTAGCCTTGGGCAAAGACTTTCACTTCATCCCAATTGTACATAGAATTTTCTGACCAGGGCACCTCCATCCTTAATTGCAAAGTGGAAAATTTGAATATTGAGATTCCTTAATTCTGTAAGTTTTCACTAATTATACCAAGAGTTGGAAAGAATGGAGAAAAACTTGATATATCAGACACTGTGATTCCTAATTAATTTAGAGAAAACTATACCCAATAGTTAATAAACACATTTAGTAATTTAAAATACTATTTGAAAGGATAAAAATAATTTCAGCCATTACCTATCTTCCAAACTCTATGTTGCTTATTTGCAAAATAAAGCACTATACAAAAACTATACTTGAAAGGTCTTAAGAAACCAAAGTGCAGGCACCTGAGTCAGTGACTTGCCAATTTCAGAGCCATCTTGCTGTTGACCCCATGCTATTTTCATTATTCCTGTTTTCTCACTTGAATTTGTCTTTGTACAGTTAAGCAGATATTATTATAACAACATAATTGAAGAATAAATGATACATTAAAATATACAAGTGTCAAGGGTATAATTTGTTAACTCTAACATATGTATTCACCTATAAAATCACCACCACAATCAAGGAAATAAATATATTTGTCACTCCCAAAAGTTGGTCTTCATGCTCATTGTTATCCCTTTTTTGTCACTATTTTTGCTTGCATGGAATTCTATAGAATGTCATTTTTTTTTGTTTATTATCATTCACTTGGCATAATTATTTTAAGAATAATTTAAGTTGTACATATCAATCATCTGTAGCTATCCACAGGCAAGGCAGCTCTATATATGCATTATAGACAGTAGCCTGTTTCTGACTTACCTCTTGCGATAGCATGGATGGACCTAGAGGTTATTATGCTAATTGAAAAAAGCCAGTCTGAGAAAGACAAATACTGTATGATCTCACATATGTACACTCTAATGAACAAAATAAACTGACAAATAAAAAATAGAAACAAAGGTATGGATACATGAAACAGACTGACAATGTCAGCTAAAAGAGGGTGGGGATATTGGATAAAAGAAGGTGTAGTGATTAGCTAAAGAACATCTAATCTAATAAAAGAGAAACATGCAAATTAACCGTGCCCCCAATACACCCACAAGCCACGCCAACCAACCAATCAGAAGTGAATATGCAAATTAAATCAACTAAGATGGCAGTGGCCACGGAGCTGAAGTTGCCCCCAGCATGGAGGAAGCCAACCTTCCCGCCTGCCCTGCCCGCCCTGAACTCTGCTCAAGGTTACAACGTTTTAATTATAGAAGATACATAAATCCCAGATACCTGCTTCCAGCCTGCTGGCGTGGACAGCCTGACAACAGCTATCAGCCCCTCACCCAGGTTGGCCAGGCACCCCAGCAGGACCCCTGTCCTGAAGGGGCTGTGGCCAGCCTGACAACACCTATCAGCCCCTCACCCAGGGTAGCCAGGCATCCCAGCAGGACCCCCATCCTGATCCAAGTCATCCTTCAGGGTAAACCAGCCAGCCTCCACCCATACACTAGTCCTCTATCCTATATAATAAAAGGGTAATATGCAAATTGACCCTAACAGCAGAATAACTGGGAATGACTGGTCACTATGACACACACTGACCACCAGGGGGCAGATGCTCAATGCAAGAGCTGCCCCCTGGAGGTCAGTGCACTTCCACAGGAGGAGCTCTGCTCAGCCACAAGCCAGGCTGCCAGCTGCCAGCACAGCGGTGATGACGGAGGCTCTCCTGACTCCTCAGAAGCACTAAGGATGTCCGACTACAGCTTTAGCATGCTCCCCGCTGGCAAGTGGACATCCCCTGAGTACTCCCAGGCTGCCAGAGGGATGTCTGACTTCCAGCTTAGGCCCGGTCCCCCGGGGGAGAGGGCCTAAGCCAGCAGGTGGACATCCCCCAAGAGGTCCCAGACTGTGAGGGGGCACAGGTTAGGCTGAGGGACCGTCCCCCGCAGTGGACAAATTTTTGTGCACCAGGCTTCTAGTATATATATAAACCCATATACACAGACAACAGTGTGGTGATGGCCGGATGGAAAGAAGGGTGCGGGGTGGGTGGAGGTGCGTAAATGGTGGGAAGAAATGGGGACATCTGTAATAGTTTCAATAAAATTAAGTTGACAGACCCAGGTTGCTGATTGCATCTCTCTTTTCTCGTGTGTGTGTGTGTGTGTGTGTATGTGTGTGTGTGTGTGGACACCGGCACATGTGTGCATGCACACATGCACACGTGTACACCCACACACGCGCAGGTACCTGTGAGATAGATAGATAGATAGATAGATAGATAGATAGATAGATAGAGATACGGCTCTGATTGGAAGAGAGACTTTAATAAGATATATGGGGAATGAAATCTATGAAAAGCAATTCATTTGTGGCAATGAAAGCCTGGCTTTCCTGGAGCTTATGGCGAAGCACTTGGAGATATTAAGTACAGTGTTAGAGGGCACATAAGCAAAATTAAAACACAGACATAAAACAGATTACAGTAGTGGGCTAAATGGAATTAAGAGTAGAAAAAAAGGTATCTTAAATGTGCAATGTGCTGTGCCATATCACATGATGCTAAGATAATTAGAATTGCATATTACACTGGAGGTATCTGTTTTCTATAAAACTGTCTGCAGTAGGTCATTCCAAAACATTATGAAACATGTATTTCCTTTCCAAACCTGCCTATCTATTAAGCTCACAAGTAATGAAATTGAAAATCTACACATGAGGAAACCTTTTAATTATACAAAGTAATACAAACACTAAACCAGAGAATGGATTTAAAAATTCCATTTAGCAATAATGTGTGCTACCCTTTTGAACTGAACTCGGGATCCATGTATTTTCTTGGTAGAGCTCCTCTCTCAATATTCTTGTGTTAATGGTATTTTTTTTCCCTAAGCCTGACTTTCTTTTGATGAAATGAATTCTCAAAAACTTTCTGTGTACTTTCCTATGCAGGGTATTTAAAATGCTGGCAACTATCTATCCAATATAAGGTAGGCACCTCAGAGTAGTAATAATATGTCTTTGCTAATGATGTATGCAGTCTTTGAAAGAAGATTGGCTGTTATTTGTTGCAAACTGGCTCTAGTAAATAGAAAATACAAAAAATAAATATATTTTGAGAAATTAAACACGGCTCCCAACAATTTGAAAACAAGTATACACAATGGGCTATCTATCCACAAGAGAATCTTTGTAAATGCTAGTATATGTTAATAACATGACATGTACATATATATTTTAAAAGTTTGAGCATTTTGAAACAAACATGTTCCTCATAAAAATATTTGCTTCATAGACACAGGTCTGTATACCCATCCCACTGTATTTAAAATATCCTGAAATCCCCTTTTTCCTTGAAACAAGTTAGAAAATGTGTACAAAGAATCCTGTCACTTTAAAAACAGGTAAGTGGCTTCAACTTTAAAGCAACAATAATAAAAAAAAACTTTTTAACAATTTCCCTTAAATATAAATTTATATATAAAAAAGTATAAAAGTTAAAGGGAAGATGGAATTAATGTCAATGGAGAAACTTAGTCAAAGAGAAATTTATCTAAAAGTCGGTTTTAGCATCTTGAAACATTGTTTAACAATATTTTGATTAAATATATAAGATTTAGCCTGGCAGGTGTGGCTCTGTGATTATCAGCCTATGAACCAGGAGGTCACAGTTCCATTCCCAATCAGGGCACATGCCCAGGTTGTAGGCTGGATCCCTAGTGTGGGGCATGCAGGAGGCATCTAATCAATGATTCTCTCTCATCATTGATGTTTCTATCTGTCTCCTTCTCCCTTCCTCTCTAAAATCAATAAAAATATATTTAAAAAATGAAACGAGAGAAAAAAATTAGCACATCAGGTTTTAGTGAGCTGCAGGACAACCTTAACTGGACAGATATATATGTAATTGGAATTCCAAGAATAGAGGAAAGGGAGCAGAAAAAAAGTATTGGAAGATATATAATGGCTGTGATTTTTCCAAATTTTCTTAAAACTATAAATAATCTAACAATAAGGAAATGGTTAAACCAATGATGAATCATTAACTGAATACAATGTAAAGGAATCATACTATTTATAAACTGTCTAAGCCAACATGAAAATTCTTTATATAATTTTAAAAAGAAATGAGGAAATAAAATTTTATATACTACATGTTCACAACAATATAAACATGCCTAAATTACTGGGTGAAAACACATAAAAACAGTCATATTCTTAAGCTGATTTGGGGTTACTTCTTTTCATTTTTCTACTTTTAACTTTTATATTTTATAAATTTTCTCTCACAGCTTTTTGTGTGCCATGAGCATGAATACAAACTACTTAAAAATAAGTACATATGTAAAAATAATGAGGGATAATACATTTCTTCAGTAAATATCTATGGATAATGCATTTTACAGATTGGCTTGTTAATCTCTTTAGAAGACAGCCACAGACCTAGGGAGTATGGAGAACATGCAGGACAGTTCTGATGGAGGGAAGAAGGGAAAAAAATAATACTTTACAATAAGCCCTCTTACCCATTCAAGAGGTCTAGCTTCATTCTCCTTGTGACCATTTGTAGCAGGGATTCACATAGAACCAGCCCAATCTTTAGAAACCTAGTGTGACATCCTCCTTCGTCACTGGTGGCTTTGGTATGGCATGATTCTTATAATGTGTAGACTGTAGGCTTATTATGAATCTTTTTTAGAAAAGAGTCCTGTCCCTGTCTTTTATTTCATTTTTTCTTAGGGATTTAGTCGACTTCAGCACACTGGACCCTCACTCCCGGGTGAGAGACCAATCCAGGGCTCTCCACACAAAAGAGACTGGGAATATCACTCTCTCCATTGCTTCTTTTATCAATGCCCAGTCCTACCTTATTGAAGACACTATTTTTTGACCACTCATGGCCTGTCTCGTGCTGTTCTTTTGGATAATCTACCTGGATAATCAGCATGCAGGTACCGATTTGTTTGAAACTGACTTCTAATGAGAACGAATGGAATCAACCAGCAAATGGTTCATCAGAACCCTAGTAACTAGCCTGGCTGGTGTGGCTCAGTGGTTTGGCATTACCTATGAATCAGGAGGCCACCAGTTCAATTCCCAGTCAGGGCACATGTAGGGTTGCTGGCTCCATCCCCGATAGGAGGCGTGCAGCCAATCAATGATTCTCTCATCATTGATGTTTCTATCTCTCTCGCCCTCTCCCTTCCTCTCTAAAATCAATAAAAATGTTTTTGTTTTTAAATCTAAGTAACTTGAAGTTTTAACAATATATTAATCAGGGGCTTATAGCAATGAATAATGCTTAAACTAAGGTAAGTATGCACAAGTCATGAGAATGAGAGAGAGAGAAAAAAAGGGAGACAGGAAGAGTAAGGAAAGAAAGGAGCTGGAGGAAAGGAGAAAAATCAAGAAAAGGGAAAACAGAAAAGGGATGAGGGAGGGAAAGGAAATGAGAGGGGAGGAGGGAGAACAGGAGATACAGACTTTTTAACATCATAAGAATTACCTGTCAAATCAATCAGCCCACTGGTCCCCAATAGCACTGTTATGACATCATCAGTTGATAGGGGACTACATTTAACTTGGTTTTCTATGATATATGTTTGCATTAATCAGAGTAGATAATGAAAACACATAGTTGCTGTTTTCATTCTCCTGAATTCCACTATGGTTCCGAGCCTGATAGAGAATCAAGCAAGCTTTCCAGCACCAGAATTTCCGCATTGAACAGTACGTTATGGTGAGTATGGGTTTGATTGAGAGGAGTGCGGATAAATGAATACTAAGAAATGCTGATCTATCCTAAGTTCTTTTTTGTTGTTGTTCAATTGAGGATAAAACTAACTCTCTGAAAGGGAAAGTGCCTTTCCCAAGGTCACACAGCAGGTGAATTTTTGATGGGCCCTGCGTACTTTTTAAGACTACTTCTAAGGATAATATCCTCTGGAAATAGAGACTCCATCTTCAGATGCTGAGCAACGCAAAGTTGTAAAACCCCTAGGTTAATATTGTATTTTTCACAAATCTCATCAGAAAATTCTCAACATCTGATTAGCCTAAATATTTAATTAGTTCTGAAGATGTGATAGAGAAAAATAGTGCACACATGGAGTTTTCTGACAGATAATGTGTTATCTACAGAAATTTTTATTGATGTCCCTGAAGCTACGGAGATGATGAAACATTTACCAAATCTAAAGTCTCTATGGCTTCTCAGGCACAGATGGCAAGAGACTGTCTATATTCAGACAATGTCTTGCACCCCAGTGACATTTATTTAAAACTAAATAGTAATTGTTCATAAGACTGCTGCAGCAATTTTAGATTTGTAAATAAGAAATATGCTAATTTTAGTAGACTATTAATGGGGCTTACTATTTCAGGCACATGGTATGTGTTTTTTAAAAGCAATTATGCAATATTTATACTAATAAAAGGATAATATGCTAATTAGACCAGAAGACGTTCCAGGAGACCAGACATCCTTCTGAATAAAGCCATGGTGGCAGGGCCAGGGCAGAGGTGGTTAGGGGTGAGCAGGCCGGCAGGGGAGGACAGTTGGAGGTGAGTAAGCCAGCAAGC
>PVJC01018771.1:0-20449 GCA_004026665.1 Murina feae | reverse complement strand
GAAAATTGATTTTTATATATTAGTATTGTGTCCAGTAGCTGTTAAGTAGTTTAGTTAACCTGTCCAATCTCTGTTTACCTATCTCTACATGACTAGAATTGAGATGAAATTTGGGGTATCTTCTCAATATATTTTTTAAAAGTATGTTACTGAGAAGAAGGCTGTATATTTTCCTTCTCTAGAAGTACAGTTTTGATATAAATAAAAATGATGAGACAGATGATGTGCATGGTACCATAAATGTGTCTATGAAACATATTTAACTATATTTAGATGAGTCCATTGCTAGATAAATGGTTTAATATGAATCATTGTGTCAATAGGTTGCTGCTACAAATGGTCGCATATAGAAATGAGTTTTCATCTCCACTTTATGGGATTTGAGTAGTCAAATTAATTAAGGGGTGAGAAAGTTCATTCTTGACTCTTGGGGAAGGCTAGTTATAATTGTTGGTAGAAATATTTCCTGTGGGGAGTGTGACCATTACAAAAACAAAAAGAAAAGAAATAATGGGAGGCCAATGAGATTTCCTGCAGGAAACAGAGCTTGGAAGAGTCTACCTTGACATTTCTTAGCTGGAAAGCAGATGTGAGATAAAACAGCCTTGCTGCACCTTTATGATAGTCCTACATACTATGCTTGACACATTACAAACATATTTCATTTTTCAAACCACCCATAATGTAATGACATTAACACCAACACTAACAATGAGTAGTTTTAAACACTTTTTTCCAGGTACTATTACAAACAAAAAATTATGTATTGAATACTCACAACACTTCTATATGATAACCCCATTTAGAGATGAGGAAAAGTCAGAGTTTGAAGGCTTTATCAAGGATAGAGATCTTGTAAAGGGTGAAACCAGAATTTGAACCCAGAAAGTTTACCTGGAGTATGTGCTCTTATTTGGAGTATAGTCGTCACAAGCTATATGACTTCAGTATGAAATAGTATTTCCCTTTGGTATGAGTCGTACTGATATTCACAGAAGTAATGTATCCATGCCACATAACTTAGAAGTAGAAGAGTTGGAATTTGAACTCAAAATCTAGTCCATTTCCTTGAGAACTTTGGAACAGTCTCTGCTGCAAGCTTTTCAAGGATTTGCTGAAGGGAAAAAGGGTAGGTTTTTGAATGTTTGGACCTACCTTTCTGAACTTACGACCTCAAGGCTACCTCAAGTAGCATATTCTGTCCACTGACTTACCACTCACATTCCAAGAAACTTTATGGGAAGTGTCTCATCCGGGACACTTCCTCCCCATAAAACCCTTCTTGCCTTTAATTTAAAAACCCATCTTTTCTTAGATGTCTTTCCTAACCATCTCAGATATCTTATCATTCCCCTCTTAATCTTTCACACTTGCTATTTACCTAAGACCGTTATTTAGCGGGCTAACTGACCTTTATGTATGGAGTCATCCCATCTCACTGTATGTTTATACCTTTCCTTTCTAATTCAATTCTGCTATGCGTAAAATCCTGACTCTTTCTATCTGGCAGAGTCAATGGGTTTGTTTGGAAGTTCTTTTATTGGAACAGCACTTGGTAGGCCAGTAATATATCCTGGGTACCATAAATGCCAGCCTTCTCAGTTTCAGTCATCAGCATCCCTGGACAAAGCCATTTTGAAAGGAGTCTTATTTGCCTCAAAGAAACTGATCCAACGTACACACGTGTACACATAACACACATACACACACCTAAAATAACTCAATTTTTAAAAGAGAATATATAAAGTACTTATATTTCTCATTTTTCTAAAGAGCTAAAAAGAATCCGCACCTATTTTAAAAATAATAATTGCATTATTAGTCCTGATGCATCAGGACCTATTTATATTTCAAAGTCAGAAACATGTATCTTATGTCAGTTTTAACTTTTCTTTTATAGCAAATATCATGTAGCTGGTGAGACACACACACACACACACACACACACACACACACTTCACATATTTATTAGTTAAAGTTGCCAGGGACGAGAGCAGGTTGCTTCTCTGCCTCTAAGAAACTCATTCTGACCATTAACTTCCACAACAGTACTCACAGGGATTGATAGCAAGAGGCCAAGCGTCCAGCTCTGTTAATTGGGTTCTCTTTGGTTCACATCAGTTCTTTTGACATTTTTAGTAGTTAGCATTAATGGATTTTTATATAGTTGGAACTGTTCAATACTTTTCTACAAAGACAAGGTGCTTCTGTCTGAAATGTTGATCACTTTAATTGTGCTATCCATTCTTCTGGAGGACAGTGACACTTTTTCCTTTTAGATGGAGTTGACATGCATCAGGTAGCATTGATCAACTTCTATATAAATGATCCAAGAGAAGTAAAATTGATATGACAAATGGGACACTTTGGAAATATCCAGAAACATACATATTGTGGTTATTTTTGTTTTCTTGAGATCTTGACATCCTATTATTTATGAATGCAATGTATGTGCCTGTGCATGTGAAGACAGAAGGCATTAGAGGGCTAGTTAGCTCTTTTATTCATATACACACTTACAGAGAAATGAGAAAGAGTATTAAATTAGTTGCTTCCTTAAACCTTAGTTCTCTCCTTAGTCTCCCAGAGATCAAGCACATTGAGCAAATAGATATATTTTAATAAATATGCTTTTGCCAGGTTTTACAGAAGAAACTAAGAAAGATAATATCTGGAGGAAAAGACCAAAGCATCTAATTTCTATAACCACGGGAGATCTTTTCATTAGCCTTCTCTTTGGTTCTTAATTGTTTCCCAGATGCATCTGGGGGCTGGTATGATGATCATCTCTGTACAATTGCTCTGTCTCTTTAGTGATACACAGAAACTTCCATCTGACAAAGTGAAGAAAAAAGACTCTATCTAATGTGCTTTATGCTATGATAGTACCATTGCTGAGATAATGTTATGTTAAAATCAAATTGGATTCCAACCCCCTTTTAAATATTTAAGTTGAGACCTTTGAAATACTCCTGCAACCCTAATAATTAGCTCCAAGAATCTCTTGTTTACCTGCCAGGATCAGTAAATGTTTAGGAAGACCAAGCAACTCATTCTATTGTTGGTGTTAATGAAATATGAAATAGACTAATTTTGTCTTTTGTTGCTATTGGTTTTTTTTGCCAGTTATTTTTTTCTGCCATAGAGAATCAGACATACAGAAATTCCACCCATCTAAAAGTACTAGGCAATCCTCACCCTACCATTCTTCCTTCTTTCCAAATTATAAAGGAAGCACAAATACAAGCAACAGCAGCAGCAATACCATTATTACATCTACACTAGAGGCCTGGTGCATGAAAATTCATGCACTGGTGGGGGGGGCGGTGTCCCTCAGCCTGGCCTGCCCCTCTCACAGTCTGGGAGCCCTCAGGGACAAGGGAAGACAATGCCCCCATCACATCACTGCTGCTGCCACTGCTGGCAGTGCAAGCCTTAGCTGGCCCTGGTTACCTGAGCCTTGGGCAACCCTGGGCGGCTGGGAAGTTGCTAACTAAGGCTTGCCTGTGCCTCGGGTAGGTCCTGGGTAGCTGGAGGGCTGAGGGGACTTGGGGACTCCGGAGGCAAGTGTGCAGAGAGGCTGAACCGGCCTGGGGGCAGGACTGGCTACACTGCACACCTGCCGCTCTGGCTCTGGCAGGGCTGAGGGGACTGGGTGCTGCCATCTTGTGGCTTTGGGCACCAGCATCTTTGAGGGTGTAGCAGCCAATTAGCATATTCCCTCCTTATTGGCTGGGGGCGCCACCATCTTTGAGAGGGCATGATGGTCAATTAGAATAATCCCTCTTTATTAGATAGGATTATCTATTCATCTATACTTATTGAAATTTGCTTCACCTAATTTCATCTTTCTCCAATCTGATCTTCACACTGGGTTGGCCTGAGCTTTCTGTCTAAATCTCATACTTTTCCTTTGATTTAAAGATGAAATCCTTACAACCAAGGCCCCACAGAGACCGCCTCTTTTGTATTTTTAGTACCATGAGCAGCCTGATGACCCTCTCACACAAGCACATGGTTTTCTTCCATGTCCACACCTGTTCTAGGCTCTTCTGTTTTGGGACCTTTGAACAGTTTCTATTTCTAAACAAATGTTACCTACATTCTTCACTCAAATAACTGCTATTTTTATGTGGATCTCATTTCACTTATAGTTTCTCAGAAATACTTAGCCTTCTTATTAACACTGATAGGAATTAGAGTTTAGGCAATTGAATATGCTTGTTTTTTTATTGATAAACTAGAATTAATTTCATACTTTTTATTCTTAGTATGATGTCAACCCATCTTATTGTTGACTCTTTTGTCATCATAAGCAACTCAATATAAATTATTTCATTAGAATTTTTATGTACTTATTAATATTTGATCTATGTCTAATATCCATGATTAGACCCATGAAAAGAGGAGCACTTGCACATTCAACATGAAATATCTGGCATATAATATATACCTAGTACATTATTAAATTCTGTAGAGCATTATTGCATGTCAGGCTATGGCTAAGGTGATGCCCACTGTATTTAATTTTATTTCCAAAACAAACTAGTGACAAGTAGAAAGTTGCTTATTTTGTCTGAGTTTCTATATTAGACCCTCTATACATAATCTTACACTCATAAAACAAACAAAAAATTAACATTCATCATACATAAACATACAGAGTGCAGTTTATAAAGGTTACTTTCAATAATATCACACTCCTCAAAATCCTCCAAAGATTTTCCACCTTCCTTACATAAAATCAAAAACCTTTAGAATTCTGCTTTAAAAAGATGTCAGCATAAAAAAACCTGTTCATCTTCCAGATATAATTTATAAACTCTAAATTAAATGTGAATTTGCACACACACACACACACATACAAACACACAGAGAGAGAATTACTTGAAAGTACTGGAAAATTAAAAAGAAGAAGGAAAAGATAGGAGTGTTGTCAAACCTAGAAAAGAAGCAAATATGCAGCTGATAATTCCATTTATATGATTTTTATCTGTGGCTAATCCACATTGTTCTGGATGCCAAGAACCCAAGCCAAAAAATCATAATACTATTCAATTGAAGACGAAGAGAATAAAGTTTGGAGTTGCCAGAGCAATTGGAAAGGTAGGGATGCACAGATGTCGAGTCTAAAATCTGAATACACATTTTGCTCAAATCCTTGCATAGCACCTGAGTTGCACCTGTACTAGAGAAATGACAAAGAACTAGTTGGAAACAAGAGCTAAAAAGATGAAAGAACTGAGTAGAGATTTCAGCTGCTGCTCACTGCAGCAATGAGACATGGGGGTTTTGAGGGCACAGCCAAAGTAACTCTCTGATAGAACAAAAGTCAAGAGTGTCTGAAGGCAGGTGAAAGAAATCCAGATTCTCTAAAACTTTCCATTTGTAATGACCCACAACATAATTAAAGTTACTATGCATATGAAATAAATAGCAAAGAGAAAAAAAAGCCAATAGAAATGACCATGATCTTGATGTTGAAATTTGCAGAAAGGATTTTTAAAATGGCTAACATAAATATATGTCGATACTTAAAGAAAAGCCATAGTGGTAATGGATGAGGTAGTGGGAGATATTAGCAGAGAAAAATAAACTACAAAAAAGAACAAAACAGAATTTTTTGGACTAAAACCTACACTACCTAAAACAAAACAAAACAAAATTCCTGGGCTTCAAGGCACAATGAAGTGTTAGTTAACTTGAAATATAACAATATAAATTATTCAACATAAATAAATAAGCAGAAAAAAATAAAAATGAAGAAAATTAACACAGTCTCATAGACATGTGGGGCAATATCAAGTAATTAAAAACATCTATAGTAGAAGCCATAAAAGGAGAGGAAATTGTGCATGGGGCAGACAAAAACTAAAGAAATAAGGACCCCCTAAATTCTAAAGTTTAGTTAAAAACACAGATATAAATAAAAAAATAAAGAAAAAATAAATATCTATGTATTTATTTCTTCTCTTCTTGAAAACTGAATTTCAGAAAGCACTGCGCTTTAAGTACCCGTTACCAATTGTTCTACAACTGTTATGAGGGTATCGAATAGTGTCAAAGTTGTGGAAAGCAAATAATCTTGAAAATACTGATAATGTTAGGGGCACAAATATTAATCATGTTCTGTTAACTTGATTGTTCTGTTCTGATTAGAGAAAGCACATTCTAACCTGGCTGAGAGTTGTATGCTCTGGGAATGGGAGTTAACCAGGAATATGGTCCATTCTCTCTATCAGAGAAGTGCCTATTATCATGGAAGGATTAACTACTTGGTTGCCTAAACAATGGAGACTGTGAGGCACCTGCCCCAGCTGCCATTGCCTGTGACCTGTAACCATTATACTCATCTTTTTTCCTTTTGCCCACTTCCCCATACCTGTAATTCCCTTTTGCCCACTTCTTCATATAATATTTGTCCTTCTACTCAACATAAACAGTTGGCTTGGGGGAGGAGGGGTGCAGAGCTGATTTTCATAGATGACCCGCTGCTCTCCCATGCTGCTGGCATTATTGGTGTTTACTCATAAGTCATTCAACTTTTGTCCTCTTAATTGGCTCAAATAGTGACAGGCAGCCCAGGCCCATTAGTTGTCCAGTTTCAATATTTTAAATATAGCAAAGTATTAGAATTACTTATTATTGTAATATCTGTTTATCAACTCAGCTGTATTAGGTTTGGAGGTACAACCCCAAGGAGGTTATAGGTTAAACTGGTGGAAAGAGTAAGTACCACGTTGGCTTACTGTTGTTTAACCTCACTGTTAAAAGTCCAAACAATTATGTCTAGTGCCATACGTAAACTATTGGCCAAGAGTTTCAAATACGTGGGAAGTCTAAGGACTGTTCACAGAACAGGTGTTCCTAAATAGGGTTTCTCTGAAGAATAGGGAAAACAGAATGGTGAATCCAAGAAAATGATTAAGATTAGGTGGCCATCATGGTGGTAAGATTTTGCTGAGAAGTTGGTCCTCTCAGCAAGGGTGCTCGAAGGAAGAACACATGAGCCAAAGGGGGTAAATAATTATAAATTACTAGAGGCCCAGTGCATGAAATTAGTCTGTGGGGGTGTGGGGAGGGTATCCCTCAGCTTGGCCTGCATCCTCTCCAATCCAGGACCCCTTGAGGGATGTCCAACTGCCAGTGGGATTGGGCCTAAACCGGCAGTTGGATATTCCTCTTGCAATCCAGGACTGTTGGTTTCTAACCGGTCACCTGCCTGCCTGCCTGCCTCATTGTCCCCTGCCTCATCACTCCCTAACTGGTCCTCTGTCAGCTTGGTCGCCTCTTAACTTCTCCATGGCAGGCCTGGTCACCCCTAACCTTCTCTGCCTTGGCCCCTGCCACTGTGACTTTGTCTGGAAGGATTTCCAGAAGATGTCCAGTCTAATTAGCATATTACCCTTTTATTAGTATAGAAGATTATTAGTATAGATTATTATATCTGCTAGCAGAAGGGCTGAGACCAAATTGGCATAAAAGGGGCAGAATAGGGAATATTCACATTTCTTATAAAGATCGGTCAGAGTAACTGGTTGGACCAGGTGCAGGTGGGGGTCAAGTGAAGGCAATCCGCTGGAAACTGGGTGAGGTGGTTTACTGGAAACTGAAGGCCGTCAATCATGGAACCTACAATGAGGATAACAGGAAAGTTGCCGAGGAGGGCAAGAGTCCCAAGCCGGGCATAATGGAGCTTCCATTAACGGGCAAGAGCCCCCAGCAAGGTATAATTAATTGAGCAGGAGAATGTGCCTACCACACTGTAGTCTGTAGGAGCAGGAGATATTTAAAAATCCCCTCCTCCCAAAAAACACAACAATGGCAAAAATAATCTGCAAGACCTAAAGCCTCAAGGGGGCGGATTTAACTGGAGTAACAACTGGAGACTGAGGAAGAACAGGCCGTGAGGAAGATGATGGGTAGAGCTAGCTGAAAGTAAGAGGCAGTGCTTTTGAAAAGGTGATGCTGAAAACAGTGAACACCTCCCTAGGCTTGAACACAGGGAGTCTGTGAGGTGCAGGAGCGGTTCCTCCTTGGTAATTCGATATCCTGTATGGCTCTTTCAGTATCAGTTACTACTCATAAAAGCATAATGAGTTATTGGTGAATGTTCAAGTCACAGAATAAGTAAAGAATAATAGCTTATTCTCAGTACAGCCAAAATGTTTTCTTTAAATTTTATTGGTGAAATACATCATGCATGATGGGGTTTTTGAAAACACTATATCATTTAAATTCAGCTTTTAAACAGTGTATACTTTGATGTGTCATAGAATCTAATAAAAATGCTAAATCAGGCCATTAAATATTTATGTGCTATTTATATATTGTGTTGGGAAGGGACTTTAATTAGTTTGCTGCACAAGAGAGAATCTGCATTTCCATAAGGAGAAGGAATGTTAAGATGGATGTTTTAGTCATAACTTCCTGTATAGAGGGTTTTCGGGTCCAAACTGGAAGCTATTCATACAATATTACAGAAATAAGAGCAAAGTGGAGTAAGAGAAAAACATACATAAAATAAAGATTATGCAATCAATGATAATATGTGTTATAATTAAGGCTGATGTGAGAAAAATGTAAATTACATAGAATATGGAGGATATTCTGTGCTCTGATAAAGTAAACTGTTTAGCTGAGGGTGCATCATTAAAAAAAAACAACATTTTATTGCCTTACGATGACACTTTGGGCACACTCTTACAACCTGGATTAATCCAGTAACTTGCAATGCCTCAGGAGGAATTGGAGAGAACTCCAGAGTAAGAGAAGGGTGGGGCTCAATGAAATTCAACTCTCCCCCCTTCAAGCTGCAAGCCTTGTGCAGCTTAGTCTCCGAGACACATTATTTTTGATATATTGATTGGAAATATGAATAGTTTTCATGGCGTCTTTGTGAGAAAGGTAAATAAGAGGGGTTACGATTTAATTAATAGTAACAGTTGTTGGCTCATAACAGATGTTCACCCAATGTGCCTCTCCCCACTCTTGTCTCAACTGTATTATTCTGCATTTGATTCCTGTTTACATTTTCAATTAGTACATTTCTTCCAAGTCTTTCTGTCATGGTTTCCTCTCAATTTAAGGTTTGAGATTTAACAGGATAAGCTTTCTGTTTGGATTACAGGGCAATACAATCCTTAAGGGCCATTTGTAAGCTGCCTGCCACAGGAAGACAAAAGACAAGAAAAAACTCGCTGGAATCCAGGATTCAGACCATAAGGAATTGAAACAGTCCTGAAGACACCTCATGGCACACCTGCATTCCATCTGAATTCCAAGCCCACCACCTCAACCCCAAAACCCACCAAGTTTCCGCTAGTAACTGCATATAAGGATGAAACTCAAGCTCCTGGGTGCAGCCATCACTGACTCAATATCCCCTTGGTTACATGCTGTGCAACCCTTCCTTTTGGATATCCCATCCCCCAACCCCTTTTCCTTAAATCAAGCATGTCAAACTCTCAGTCTGCAGGCCGCATGAGGCCCACTGAATATTTTTGAGGCTCAGCCAATATAACGGTATTTAAGAAATGTTTTAATAAAAATTTCATAACTTACCTTTTACAATATGCTTTTATACATAATTAGTAATAATAAACTACAATATTCGCTAATGATTGATCACTATAATTGTGTTGCACTTATTTCCCTTATGTACCTTACACACAATGCAGGTGCACCATTTCTCTCCACTAATACCAGCAGTGAATATTTTAGCAGACAATTGCCACGACATTAGTCTTGTACTGACTTGTTTGGTGTGCACAACAGGCAATATGTCACTTTCAGAGAACAAGAAAAATAGGTTTATTTGCATAAAGCTTATTAATTTGTGCAGTTATTCAGTGTCTGGTAAGTTAATGTTCAAAAACATAAATTTTTATTAAAATGTTCTATATTTTATTTTAATGATTACTCATTATTTCAGCCCTTTGTATTCAGCATGTCTCTACTGAAATAAACTTACATTTCTATGGGTATTGATGCTTTTGTTTTTTTGCAGCCCACATAAACTTAAACCTTGTTTATTTGGTCCGTGTTAGCCTTTGAGTTTGACATGTTTGCCTTAAATAAATTCAGTTTTTTTTACCCACCATCTGAGATGACTATGTAGCCTGCCTGAGTGCACTATGTTAACCCTTCACTTTCTAAAGAATCAGTCACCTACCACTTAAACTCTTGCAACTCATTGCAACTCAAGCAACTATATTGCTTTTCCTAAATTATTGATTCCAGATTAAATTTTAATTCCTCACCTATCTTTCAAAATACTCATCTGTGCATTTCTAAACTTAGATTTTACTACTCTCAATATGAAGTCTATGCTCAGATGGTGAAGAGCAGCTATGCAAACATGATACACACTGAGAGCATTACCGCCCCAAGTGAAGTCATGGTTAATCTCATTCTCTATGAGCTATTTTACTTCTCTATGTCTCAGTATCCTCATCTGTAAAATGGGTATGATACATGTTGTCTATCACACAAAGATATGCTCAAAAATATCTGTTTTCATTAAATGCTGTCCATCCTTAGAACACCCATTCCGTTAGAAATTTTTATATGACCATGTCATTTCATTTCACAATGGTCTTGCTTTTGTAAACTCTGTAACATTTGATGCTGATCATATTATGTTGTAGAACTTTAATTCACTTGGCTTTTATTTAAGGCCTGACCTTCAAGTAAAAAAAATAATTATTTGAGGACATAACATATGAGTTATAATTATTTTGAATCTCCAGATGAATTGTGGATATAGTGATGTGAAGAATGAATAAAAACTAGTATAGGGACCTCACAGTAAATATGGGTATCCACATTTGTTAATATAGCCATATTTGTTTATTTTTGTTGTTGTAATTAATTTTAGATTACTGTATTTTAGACTTTTCCCTACATTAAAATAATTTCTTCAGTTTCCTGACCCTTTCCCAGGGAATTCTTCTCTTTGCCATCCTCTCCCCCAAATGTAAGCGCTTATGGAAAGGAAACCATTGATTAGAAAAGGGATTCGTTTACTCATGTAGAATTTGCATTAAATTCTTACACTTTTGATGAGGACACATTTGTAATACCTTGACCAATGAAGAAAAAAAAGATTCAATGAAAAAAACAAAAAATAAATAAAAATAAATCAATTCTAACACTTTGATCTCGTATTGCAGTAACTGTACAACTAAAAATGGCAGTGGGGCAGTGTCTCTCGAGTCACTTCTTCCTTCTTGTTTTGGTTTCTTTCCAACCATGCTTTTCTAGAAAGCTTTCTATGATATTATTCACCCATACTTCCATATGTGTTATATTGTTCTACTGAGCTAAGGAGTCAATAACTCATCACTATTAGGAAAACTAATTAATGACAACAAATTAGAGGAGAAGAACTGAAATCAAGATGAAAAATATCTGACATGAAACTTGGTATGGGAAACTTAGGTGGTATTGATTACTAACACCATAGTTATTTAGGTCTCCTCAGTCCCATCATCAGTGGATAAAAGCAGAATTACAGTGTTATAATTCTACTAAAGAATAAAAATCATATTTAAAATAAGACATCAAAACAAACAAAAAGAAGACATCAAACTGAAGAAAAAAAGCCAATCAGTGAAAGTGAGGAGCTTGATATCAAATGGTACTATTTCTAAAAATTATCAGTAATATCTGGTGAATAAATTCATACTGGATATCCAGTATAAAAAAGGAGACAGTCAGAATACTATGGGGAATTCTCAAATGTGAAAAGAAAAGCAATGCTAGGAGATATAAGAAATTCTGCATTAAAAGCAGAAGCATATTCCAAGAAAAAAAGAAAATAAAAACACTTCACATTCTCTTTGAAATCATTGATTTCTGTCTGAGAACTTACCCTTTTGGAATGGAGAAAAGGAAACTGGATTAATTATTTCAGGGAAGGCAACAGAACACAACAAATGGTAGACCATTTCTTTTATTCATAATAATTTCCATCCCACTACTTTATGACAATAATATAATCTGGCACATTGTAGGTGCTGAATAAAATTGATCTCTTACAATCTCTAATATTTTTCTATTGCAGTTACTTATACTTTGTGAGATTAAAGCAAAAGTCAAGTAACAATAAGGCATATGTGTTCTATCGGAGTGCTAACTACTACATGACAGCAGCTCCCTACTGTCATACGCTAAAAGGTTTCAACAGGAATTTGATCTCATGATAGAGTAGAAAGATACACTAAGAACTGACAATTTTCCAAGCTCTAATTCATAATGTCGGTTGAATATTTTCCATAATTCTTAGTTATGGAATACTCATTCACATTTGAGGGCAGAAAATTATCCTTAAGAAAGTTACTTTCACTATTTGGTTTAGAAAAAGTGGTGGGTATTAGATGAAAGATGAAAGTGTAGAGAGCCCAGAAGGAGGGGTTATGCACATTTACATGGTCACAGTGGATAGTGTATGATGTGTCGGGAACATAAATAACTTCTAATATGAGGATTGAGCATAGCAGAAAGGCACTGGGCTGTGAAACTGTGAGCAGAATGGACCATACGCACATATATCTTTGGTGGAACTGGAATTAGATTAGACATCATACCTTTTTTTCTAGAAAATGTCAATAACGGACCACAGATGTGGAACACAGTCAAGTACATACTATGGAAAATATTATGACTTATTTGAAAACCATGTCATGGTCTCTATCCACAACCGTAGTTTACCCCAGCTTCCTGGGTTTTGCCAAAACATCTATCATTATTGCCTGATGTGAAGAGGGGTATTTTTATAACAGGAGTTCCAACATAGACTTGGAATCACTATGACTGTGACAATTATTTGCTGTGAAACTGTGGGTGAGTCTGCCCTGCCATTGTGGTTGAGGGCTGACCTATGCACCAGGAGGTCACAGTTCTGTTCCAGAGTCAGGGCACATGCCCAGGTTGTAGGCTGCATACCCAATAGGGAACATGCAGGAGGCAGCCTATCAATGATGAGATTGATTTCCTCCCTCCCTCTCTGAAATCAATAAAAATATTTAAAAGAACAGAAATTATGTATGTTACTTAATGTTTCTAAATTTCATTTAACTCATTTGTACATATCAGTACAAATAACACACTTATAAGATAGTGAGAATTAACTGGGACAGTATTTGTAAAATATTAAGTCCTTCTCTCTCCTTCTTGTAGCATTTTGTTTTTTGTGGGGTTTTTTTTGTAATATACTTATGATATATTTATCTTTTTTATCTTGGCTAGGAATGTGTGCTCTTTGCCACTCTTCTGGGTATATACAATCACCTCACCTCATATATTCTCCCAGCCAATCTCTACCCTGCTTAGGATCACCCTTCTCTGACATCTGGCTTCCAGTTGGTTTTAGCAAGCGGAGTTGCCAGCAGATCTTAGGTCAGGGAAGAGAGATGTCTGCATTTTTATTTTGCTGGCTCTTCTCCTTGTGGGTTTTGTGATTTGGCAGTGACCCTTTACCAACGATCATATCTCCTATCAGGTACATCTCTCAACCCAGCTACCTTTCCAGGTTCCTTCAACTCCCTCCTCCTCTCCCGCCCCTTTGTACAGGTGGGTGGTAAAAACTCCATACTCCGACTCTAGGTACCCCAGTGGCACAGCATTATCCCTGTTGTTTTGCTGAATTTATCCATACTTCCTAGAAAGTTCCTTTATTAAACTCTTTCAAAATACCCATATTCACTATGCAATCTATCGCATGACCTTACACAACTAAACTGCTCTTCATGTGTAAAATGAGGTTATTATATGACTGTCATAAATATGTGTGAATTAAAAAAGATTATCGATGTAAAGTACCATCCTGGGAATTTAATTTGGAATAAATGGGTTTAAAATACTGATGCATAGTACAAGCTCAATAAATGTTAAAATGGATCACTCTGATCATTCTATTACAAATAGTATTCCCTCCTCTGATACGGTGCAGTTTTATTTAATGCTTATCTCAAGGTGTTATAAATCTTCCCCTCACAGCGTATCTACTTCTATCAGGTGCATCTCTGATAGAAGATGGCTGCACGTTCTCTGAGGGAAGGGCTCATGCTTCATTCATGCTTCAGTCACTACCGCTTATCATAGGGTGAGGCTCCCCAGACATCATAAAATGTGTGAAACACCTGAATAAATTCCTTACTCACAATCCCTTTGTCAGGAAAGACCAACATGTACAGTTACTACACTTAACTTAGCATCAAAGTCCAGGTCCTCTACTTTATTGTCTTTACTTCTGTAGAAACAAGACACATTTTTCTAGAACATTACTATGGTTACAGTCAAGCATCTGGAGCCTTCCTGATAAACGAAATGATTAGGATGATCATGCCCCTAATGGGCTTATATAACATCGGCTAAAGTAAACTTGAGCTATGGAGTGGGTGAAACCTCATATAATATTTCATTATCAGTAACAAGGCATCTTTTAAGTTTAAATGTTTATGGATTTGTTTTCTTAGCCAACTTTGCTATTTGTGAAATTATACTTTAGTATCTTGTTTGCTACAATTTAATGATCTAAGAAGTCTTCAAAACTTATTCTGAAGTTAAAATAGAATCAAACCATAGAATTACAAGGCATTTGTCAAAATGCTTGCAGGATAAATATATTAAGAGAGACTCCATAAATGCTTAAAAATGTAATTGAAGAACCTTGGTGTTTCTTAAATCACATTTCAATCATCTGTATATTTTTTGGAATTCCAACTACCCTGAATTTGGCTTATATAGGTTATACCTTCAATAATTGTTCTTGTTAAGTGTGACGAATGCACCCAAATTCAGTATTGCAGTGAGGAATGAATGGAAAAGATATCTGAAAATAACCATAATTCCTATTATATGCAAGGCACTTCAGGAATATAAATTTACTAATCTTATACCTAATCCTTTGTTTTATAATTTCATATAATTTTTTAAAAGGCACAAGCCAGTTTAATGGCAGGAATAAAAAAATAAATGAAAATAAATAAGCACAAACAGAACAAAATGGGGACCAGATAACAGAGGATTAGGGATTTTTTTAAATTTTAATTACCAGTTGCTTATATCCAAAGTATCTTTGCTCTTCTCACAAAAGGAATGCCATTAAGCTTCCTATAAGGGGTGATAAGTCAGAAAGTAGAACTTGTGCCTCCTCAATATCAGTCATTATTTTCCTGAGTGACTATGGCTGAATTTCCTTACAGCCTTCATGTTCTTATTTCTACAACATAGACTTGGAATTTATATTTTTTATAAAATTACAGGACTCTTTCCATTTTGAGTGATTCCCTTGGATTAACAACTTATTTATTTATTTTTTTTGTCACATTAAATCAACTAATTTTTTTGGGGGGAAAAAGTGACCAAATACATCCAGGGCCATGTTAAATATGTACCTGAGTAGGACTCAGAAACCTTGGGTTTTGGTAATCGTTCTATAATCAATTTTTTTGGTCTTAGGACTTTTGCTTGGTTTTAATAAACTTAGATTTTTTTCACCTATAACAAGGAAATGCATAAAAACCAAGATTTCTGACCCCCTACCCACTACTCTTTTTTTTTCCCTACAACAAATGATGTCACTTAATAATGTAGGACTTCCTCAGTTTAAAGTATTTTATTTCTGTTATTTCAAAAAGTCAAAGGTTTTACTTAGATTGTCCTCAATGAGTTGCAATTTTAAGAACACATACAGGTATTTTAAAATTTATACATGTTGTCAATAATTTTAATGACAAAAGTCTATGGGTTCTGACAATTGACGACCTCAACGCTTTCTTTCAAAACTCAATTCAATTTGATTCAGAGACACAGAGCAAGAAGTCTCATTACCTAGAAACATTTCCAACAGATTTAATAACTCAAAGAGGCCATTTCTGAGTAAAGAGGACATTTCTTATCTTTTGTTCTCTTGCCCATCCCAAGCCAAATAATAATGAATATCCACAATAACAACATGAAGGCATTCATAATATATGCATAGATTCAATTTTGGACATTTATTAAAAAGTTATACATGGAGTTTGAGGAAATTATTTTTACTTCTCAGATGACCAAGTAAACTGAGACATTGTTACATAGTACAGAAGAGATTGAGGAGATGTCCCACTTAGAAATTGAAACCTAACAGATTAAACACCCATTAAAATGTCTATGGAGTTATAAAATTGAAATATGGTTGCTCTACATAGGCGATAATAGAGTTATGGAACTAATGTGTTCTTAATGATCACATAAGGTTATGAAGAGAATTTTCTATTATTTCTGAATAACTCTCACTTCTAATATCTTTTTATATAATCCTAAATGCATGAAATTGTCTTCTTTATTGGATCTATGCAATACTTGGCTGAACACTAAACCAGTCTGAAATATTTGTGGAGGTGCTCATCGAAGATGGTTTGTATGAACCAATGGAAATACATGACTTTGTCAATGATATGATCAAAATGCCAAAGACAAATAAGTGCTACTGATATCTAGATCACAGATAAATGTATAGAATCTAACGTGTTAGGCAAACATAGAAGACAGGTTTTAGAGAAGACAAGAGGTTGAGAAATGTGACAGAAAAGGATGTTTAACTTTGATCCTAAATGAGTTTCCTGCATCTCCCTTTTCCTATAAATTTCTAATGTCTATTTGGTTTCACGTATAGGGCTAGTGGTCTGGGCCTTCCAGCATAAAGATTCATGCTTAATGACATTTGTAAAGGAAAGAAACCGTGAAGGAATCAATAGGTTTTGTGCTGACTCACATTAAATGATATGAGTTCCAAACTTCATATGAAATGTGGACGTCAGACAGAGAGAGCTTTAAATCTTTTTTAAAATATTGACATGGAATACAATAATAAATTAAAATCGGCTCTTTCTTAGCATATCTGTTCATGATGTTTGTAAAAGAAATTTATGAGATAAATTCTCTTCCCAGTAAACTTTACAGATTGGTTTATTCATTGACAAAAGATGTGAACAGACCAATTTTACAATTGCCTGAATATAATTCTATATTTATTGCCTGGTCAGAATAGAAAAGAAATTTTAATCACTCAGAAGAGATGGAAGTAATGTAGTCAGCAAAATCTCCTTCCCAAGTACAGATGACCCAGTGAAAGCTATCTCACCACAGAGACTTGTGGTAAGAAGTGGCAGAAACTTGGGGTGAAGGAGAAAGAGATAAGGCAGAAGATAGCTGGAGGATGAAAGACTGATAGAGAAGGAACGGGATGTGGATGAGGAGATTTATCTTCTTCATAGTCAGTACCTCTAAGCCCAAGCAAAGAGTTGAGATGAGAGATTCTCCATCTACAAAAACACCCTGTTATGAGTTCAATTATGCACCCCCAGAAATTCATATGTTGAAATTCTAACCCCTCAGCACTCTAGAATGTGAACTTACTTGAAAATAGTGTAATTGCAGATATAGTAAGTTACATCAAGATGAGGTCATTAGGGTGGGCCCTAAACAAATATGACTGATGTCCTTAAAAGGGGGGTAAAGAGCCTGGCCAGTGTGGCTCAGAGGTTGAGTGTCTACCTATGAACCAGGAGGTCATAGTTCAATCTTTGGACAGGGTACATGCCCTGGTTATGGGTTTGATCCCCAGTAGGGGGCATGCAGGAGACAGCCAATCAACGATTCTCTCTTGTCATTGATGTCTCTATCTCTCTCTCCCTCTTTCTTTCTCTCTCAAATCAATAATTATTTTTAAAGGGGGAAAGATGTACACAGAGACACACACATAGGACAGATGTCAGGTGCAGATGAAGACAGAGAGTGGAGTAATGCTTCCAGGCCAAATGTGACCAGCTAAGCCCGAGAAACTAGTCAAAGGGCTCAGACCCCAGAAGGAACAAACTCTGCCAACACTTGGATTTTAGATGTCTCGCTTCCAGAACTGCGAAAAAAAATAAATGTCTGTTGATCAAGCTACCACACTGCACACAAAGTCCTTAGCTTGCATGTTAAATATCTAGCCACTTGAAGAGGCAAATAATCTCACACAGTTTCAATTGCCAAAATACTAGTAAATAATTCTGACTGGAGTGGTCTGAATTATGTTCCTAACTCTAATCCAATTCACTTAGGATGTTGGATTCAAATTTTGTTTTAATAAAAGCTATCGATGTTCCACTGACTGAAATCTGAAGGGAGAGTAGCAGGTTTCCTGAAATAAGATCTGGAAAGGCCATCAAAAGGATATAGGATATTTCCAGTCCTTTTCTATGTCAGGGACCCTGTCCTGAATCATAAAAGAATTAGAGAAACGGTTCCTATGGCAACTCTTCTTCCTCCTGAGTTGAATGGCTGATTTGTCTTACTTTCCAGTCAGTCATGCTGTAACTTCCTTGTTTGTGCAGATCTCTGAGAGCTATGACTGATGTCTGCTTGGCTTATGAGTATCCAAAGGGCATCTGAACTGGCAATTGGTGTGCATTTTCCTCCTAAAATCAGCTTTAGTTCTAATGATTGTAAGCTCTAATTATGGCATTTGGCACATTGAGATATATCCTGGACCGCCATGATCAACTTGCAATGTTGTATTCATTTTCTCTTCAGTATCATCTCTCCAATGCTTGATGTCTATTTATACGATCACAGGATGTCCCAAAAGAGAGTCTGACCTTACAAAGATAGTATAGAATCTTTCACATTTGGATAGCGCTCTCATCTGTTGACATGCAAGAAAAGGCATGGTTCTGCGCTTTCCTGGAACACCAATATGCGGGAATGGCCTTCCCGCTTGATGAACCTTATGGCAGAGACCAAATTGCATGCTGACCGACCAGCACGGCCATTAACCTGCCTGCTGAGCCCCCATGCCAGAAAAAGAAGACAAACGGGGCTTTACTGTGGCAGTAAATATTCCATACAGCCTTGGACTGAACGTAGTTACATCTGTGAAAGATTTACATTTATAGTCTACATAAATTAACTGTCCAAAGAAAATGAAAAAATATAGATGTCTCCATAATTTAGTAGCAGACCACCTTGCAGAATTTCAAAGTACACTGAAGTGATTACCTGGAAAGCCCTAGTCATGATGGAGGTCTAGCTTTGCAGTGAGGATATCATTGCTACCTACAAAAATGAGTGAAACAGTACATAAATGTAGCCTTGGGGGGGAAGCTCTCTTTTTTCAGTATCAAATATTTGGCCATCAGAAGGCAGGCTAGCAGAAGGGCTGGGAGAATGTTCATCTCCTGCACCATAGCAACTGCAAGTTACGGAGGAAGGATGCAGGTGACCGGATTCCTTGAGATAACAATGTTGTGTTGAATTAAATGAATCTATAATTCAGAAAGGAATAATGAGCTCTAGAAAGCACTAGCCTCAGTGAAATTCTACCAATCTAGAAACCAATGTGCAAAGTAAAGCACTGACCTAAGAAGTGTATGGGGATTTAATTAGATAATAAGTATTAATCAAACAATAGAATTTTGGCATCCAAACAGGCCTAATCTGCCCTTCTGGCTTACCTGTCTACTCCAGTAAGCAGAGCAGGTGGACAGAGAAGTGAAACCTGCATTTTGAAATCACAGAGGGAAGACATGACCTCATCAAAACCAAAACCTGAGCATTATGACTTTCATTTGAATATGCATAAATGTTCACCATTCTCCTTTAAAAAAAACATTCAAAATCCCAATTACAATTCCTAACACATAAGTAGTACTCAATAAGTGTTTATGGGATGAATTTATGAATGACTGAATATTTATTATCTTCAACAGAAGAGTTAAGGTTTTGAGAGGTAAAGACAAGACTCTCTTACCTAATCAGTTTACAATTCAGTGGGGAGACAGAAAGCAATGTGTATAGAGCTCTTTTTAAAAAAATATATTTTACTGATTTTTTTACAAAGAGGAAGGGAGAGGGATAGAGAGTTATAAACATTGATGAGAGAGAAACATCGATCAGCTGCCTCCTGCACACTCCCTACTGGGGATGTGCCCACAACCAAGGTACATGGCCTTGATCAGAATCGAACCTGAGGTCCTTAAGTCTGCAGGCCGATACTCTATCCATTGAGCCAAACCTGTTAGGGCTAGAGCTATTTTTTTAAGCCAATAAATCCAAGCACACTGTCATTTTTGACGCAGAGTTTTCATTGGAAAGGACTTTATTACTGCCACCTAATGAACAGCCACTATACTTTAAGAATGTGTAGCTATGAATATCTGGGTCTTAGTCTAAATGATGGTCTGACAAATCAATTTTCAACCTTGGAAATTTGACCTTTCAGCCTAATGTATTGAGTTTTATCACTGACTTTGCCTGTTTTTGTCTTTTGAACTTTGATGTTAGGTTGAAAATAAGCATAGATTTCCCTCTTGCAAAATGTAGAAAGCGAAGAGAACTGTCTTTGGTTCTTCTGAAATATAATATTCCTTCTATTCTTTTAACCAGCAAAGATACCACTACGATCTCACTACCTTTG
>PVJC01018770.1:0-30921 GCA_004026665.1 Murina feae | reverse complement strand
GGGCGATCAGGCCAGCAGGAGAGGGCAGTTAGGGGGCGATCAGGCTGGCAGGTACAGGTGATTAGGGGCAATCAGGCTGGCAGGCATAGATGGTTAGGGGGTGATCAGGCAGGCAGACAGGCAGGCAAGTGGTTAGGAGCCAGTGGTCTCGGATTGTGAGAGGGATGTCTTGAATTGAAGAGGTTGCAGGCGTGACTGAGGGACACCCGCCGCTCACCCCCCCGCCCCCGCACAAATTTCATGCACCAGGCCTCTAGTATTACAATAAACACCCATATACTCTTTACTCAGATTCACCATCTTGACACATTGTGTACTCTATCTATCTATCTATCTATCTATCTATCTATCTATCTATCTATCATCTACATATATAGGTAGGTATCTACACATATTTATCCATACATATACATATATGAGTATGTATATATTTATATATCCCCTATTGTACCTATGCTGTTTTTCCAGTTGATTTTTTTTCTATCTAGCTCTATCATTCAGGATTATGGCATTTTTGAAGAGTGAAGGGTCCAGCCCAGTTGTTTGGTAGATTGTCCCTCAATTGGGATTTGTATGATCACTTCCTTATGATCAGACTCAGTTCAGGGCCTGGATTTTCAGCTGTGTAACCTTTAGCAAGTTACTCAATGATGCAGAACCTGAATTTCCTGACAAGATTATATACCTCTTGGGTCACTGTGAGAAACAAGAAACTTACTGTCTGAAGTTCTTAGCATAGGTACTGACAAACCCAAGCACCTAAAGGTTGTTTGCTCTAGAATCAGCAGCACTGCCGATATCACCATCCAGAGCCTGATAGACCCTCTTCCCAAACAAGTTATCTCCCTGGGGAACTTGCAGAGCCTTGAACCCAATACTCCTCATCTGCAAATGAGGAATAAGCCCTGCTCTGAATAGCTTACTGGGCAATTGTGAGAATCAAATGGAAAAGTGGCACAGTACAAAGTGGACTATGGGAAAATATAGGGAACAATCATTATTATTTTCTTCATTTGCATACTTTTAAATTACCCTCTTGTGTAACAGAAAACCCCAAATTGGGGGTTAAAATAAAGTTAGCATCGAACAAAAACTTAATTCCTGAGTTCAACTAATGTGATAATTTTCAAATTTTTTAAAATTTTTATATTTGTATTGACTTTAGAGAGGAAGGGAGAGGGAGAAAGAGATAAAAATGACAATGGTGAGAGAGAATCATGGATTGGCTCCTCCTGCATGCCCCCTACTGGGGATCGAGCTGGAAATCAGGGCATGTGCCCCTGACTGGAATCAAACCTATGACACTTCAGTCTGCAGGCTGATACTCTATCCACTCAGCAAAACTGGCTAGGGCTCAAACTTTTTTTTTTTTTTTTTAATCAGCAGAAATTAATTTTCAAACAAAATTTATGGGACTTAAATATATAAAGCAGATTAAAATAAAGCTGCCTTGAATGAAGTTTGGATGGAGATGGAGTGCCAGGGGCCTTGGGTCACCCCTGCTGAGCCCCCAGGCTCTGAGGAGCTGGTTGAAACACTGAAGTCAGATCCCAGATGCTGTGATGTCAGGGCCTCCTGGGGCTGCTTCAGTTTCCCTGTTGGCATCTGCTCACAGAGCCATGCATCCCATGATTTATCATCTCCTTCTCATTCCTGGCCCATTTATGTAAGGAGCAGTAATATCTATAGACCCCAATGATGCTTTACTCAGCTCATTATCAATCATCATTAATTGCTTATAAACATCCTCTCCTGGAAACCACCTAACACCTTTTACTCAGAGGCAGACTGACAGGTCACATAATGAAGCACCAGGGGTGTCTTGGACAGAGCAGCCCTGACTGGGGCCTCCAAGCATGTCATATGCACCTGCATGTTTGACATCCTGAGCTGGAGTCTGAGGGCTCCTGTAGCCCCACCTCGTCTGCAAACCACTAAACCTCACTCTTAGCTGGTAGGACCACCCGTGACAACACGCTCGGGCATTGCTTACATCAGAGCAGGGCCACGTTGTAGGACAGAAAACGGATTGGAACCCGGTTCCTACTCTGTGCCAGCCAGGTCACCTACTTCTCTTTCACTCTTCATAATCAACTCCACTAAGAAGACAACAAAACCCCCACCTAGGTCATTTGTTCAAGGTCACCCTGCCATGGAAGAGTCGAATTCAAACCAGGTCCTTAGACTTCAAAGATTACACTCTCATCCTGAAGGTCATGGACTGACCCGTTTTCTTAGGACTTCTGGAAACACTGTGTGTGCCACATGGTACCCTTGACTCACTGCCCCAATCATTTCATCTCATCTCATCCTTCTAATATCATGTAAGCCAGAGTATAGTGAAAATGGTGGTTGTTTCAAGACACCAAGTATTGAATGGGTTGCTAGGCAGGAATCAATAACAAGAACCCTTGTCACTCCCTCTTGCCACAGGACCCCAGAATGTCCTTTCTCTGCTCTCCATCTAGTTAGTGCCTTTCAGCCCTCATCCCACAGATGGCTCCCAGAGGGTGGCCTCCTGTCGGGTCACTGTATCCCCTTTTTCACAGCACCTGTCAAAGCTGCAGTTTTACATTTGTTCACATGATTATTTCATGAGTGTTTGTCTACCTTATTGGACTATATGCAGGGACCAGGGTCTGTTTTACCTGCCACAACATCCCCCAGCACCTTCGTGGCACTTGGCACATAGTATTATCAACAAGCTCATGAATGAATGAACAAATAAATGAATGAATACATGGAGATGTGATCCTCTTCCTACACTGTGTTTGATTTGTGGTTCAAGCCTGTTTTTAGTAGAGCTCTCACTGGCCACTGTGTGCACAGGTAAAGGCCAAGTGGGTGGGGCTCTGGGATCGCCAGCTTTCTGTCAGTGAACTCAGCACCCCTTTTGTTTGAAATATTGGCATTCTTCATAGGATGCATTTGAAGAAAGGTTCCAGCTACTTTAAAAATATATATTTTTATATACTATCCTAGGCCTGCCCCTCCATCAGCCACCTTACTTACTCCCATCTTCTCCTCCCTTCTTCCTTTCTCAAAGAAACCTCCACAGAACTAATGCTTGGCAAGGGTTTAAAAATAGAAGCCCCTCTCCCTCTCTCTTCCTCTACTTCCTTTCCTTCCCATCCTCCTGTAATTTGTTGTAAAAAAAAGGAAACTGTCTGGATGCATTCCACTGAATCAATGTGCTTTTCTTGACCAAATAAAACAACATGTTGATGTATTCCCCACACCTGGAGGTTATGACCCCCGTGAATCATGGTGAATGGCTGGGCTGAGAGGCCTGGCCTCCCAGGCAGCAGCCTGCTCCCCTGCAAGAGGTGGAACCCATTTGCTCACTCACCCAGGTGCAAACACGCAAACACACACACACACACACACACACACACAGTTATTTCTTTCAGGTTTCCACTGGAACTTGGGAGGCACACATGGATGTGAACCTAAGGAGGCCCCAAGGTGCTACCACTAAGATCTCCTCCCAGGTGGTCCACTGAGATGGCTCTGGGGATCACAGGAGAGAGGAGAAATGGACTGCTCTGGAGAGAGGCCCACATTCAGACAGCTTTATCACAAGCACAAAGAGGTGCTGTGTGTGTGTATGTGTGTGTGTGTGTGTGTGTGTGAGAGAGAGAGAGAGAGAGAGAGAGAGAGAAAGAGAGAGAGAGAGAGAGAGAGAACTGGAAATTGTTAAGGTGATAGGTGTTACGAGTTGTGTGTGCAGCCGTGGACACTAAAATTATGAATGAAGAGAAAGACACTGTGATAGAGTACAAAAAATAAAGGTGTCAACACTCAATTCACTTATCTAAAAAATGAGGATAATGATACCTCTCAGCACGGTTGAGGGCTTACATGAGATCATGTTTATTTAACACCCACATGTACTGGGCAGTTAATAAACTACCCTTGCTCTTATGGGCTAGGACATCTTGACTCTGATGATGTTTAAAAACATTCAATACCAGAAAATGGATAGTGGCTAAAACTGCCTCCAGTAAAATGTATTATTTATTAAAATCTGACAGAAGACTCAGAGCTTCTTGACAAAATTCAGATCTGCACACTTTGATCCCCTCAAAATTAAATTTGGATTATAAAGGCCACAAAATAAAATTTTCAATGACAGAAGCTGTAATTAGTGAATTTTAACGCACATTTTACTTATACACATATTTCACTTATAAAATGATTTGGCCCAATGAAAAGTTTCAATAACATTAGATGAGAAATATAAAAAATGGTGTTTAATTGCTCTATATTAAAAAAGATTGATCAAAAATTAAATTGGCTTAATGGAGTTCTCTGTGGAAAATGCATTCTCAAGGAGAGTTTATCAAAGCATATATAAAATTTATAAAATTTAGCAATTGTAAACACAAGATCAAAATGCTTTTGGGCTCCAAATGGTGAGATCAACACAATCTCTGCTGGCCACTTTTATTCTGACTATTTTCATTCCTATATTCTGAGCTTATACTAGAAGAAGTCTTATTCCCCAGTGAGAAGAAGATAGGAAGTAAGAATTGGGAAGGTGTGGTGAGCATAGGAGTGTAATTGAGTTGTTTTGGTTTTAGAAGCTAGTCTTCATATCTTTATCTAATCTAATAAAAGCATAATATGCAAATTAACCATCACTTCAGGATGCCTAAAGCCACGCCCACCAGTCAATCAGAGAGACTGTATGCAAATTAGCCCAGCCAACATGGAGGCCGGCACTCATGGAGCTGAGTAAACAGGCAGTTTCCTTTGCAGCAGGAGTGAAACTGTTTGCAGGCCGGCTGGCCTTCTCCCGGCTCCAGGCAACAACATATTTGCAACAATGTCTCAATCATAGAAGCCTCGGGAGCTGAAGCAAACAGCAGGCCAGGCTTGACTTCCAAGGGAAACAGTGTCTCAATTATAGAAGCCACGAGGTGAAGCAGAGAGGAGGTTTCGTTACTTGCCTAGGCCTCAGCTTAAAGGAACAGTGTATCAATTATAGAAGATAAACAAACCTCAGAAACCTGCTTCCAGCCAGCTTTGCTGGGACATTGGGTCAATGGGAGCTGTGGGCAGCCTGAAAGTCTGAAAACACCCCTCAGCCCATCATCCAGGCTGGCTACACCCCAATGAGGTGAGGGACACCATTGGGGGGCTTGGCCAGACTGCAAACAGCCATCAACCCCTCACACAGGCTGGCTAGGTACCCCAGTAGGGGCCCAAAACTTGAAAGGACTGTGGGCAGCCTGAAACGGCCCTCAGCCCATCACTCAGGCTGGCCACACCCCGATGGGGTGAAGATCCACATTGAGGGGCTTGGCCAGCCTGCAAACAGCCATCAGTCCCTCACCCCGGCTGACCAGGCACACCAGCAGGTGGACATCCCCAGAGGGGTCCCAGACTGTGAGAGGGCACAGGCCGGGCTGAGGGACCTCCCAAGTGCACAAATTTTTGTGCACTGGGCCCCTAGTAAATTATAAAATTCTGTTTTCAATAGTATTCTTCAATGCCTCGCCCTTCCCCTAACTAAATTTATGATAAGCTTTCCATAAAAAATCAACATAAAGGTAATAAACATAAAATATACAATAAAAACAAAACTGTTTGGCAGTTATAAGTGATAATTGATCACTTTAAGTTTTAAAGTATTAATAAAGTTATAAAGTATAATGAAGTTTTAAATCATTGAAAATTCTGAATATTTATCAAGTTATAATGTACAAAATAGTGTTCTGAAAACATTAATTTTGCTTTTACTTTTTTGTTTGTTTGTTTCTCTGCTCTGTTTTCTGCCATCAGGCTGACAGGGCGCCATGGTCAGTGACTCCCTCCACCCCCCTTCACTAGACATACTCATAAAAGCACATGTATTGAGTGTCTTCATTATCCTAAGCTGCCTACATCTCATTATGTTTTCCAACAGCCCTATTACTACTGCCTTCATTTTAATGATGAGGAAACTACAGTACAAGGAGGCTAAACAACTTACCCAACAGTCTTCACAAACATGCAGCATTGTGTGTTTATGCTAACAAGCTTACATTGTCTTATTTTTCTTAGTTGCATCCGTGGACCTACACATGTGATCACATATTATATGCATGTTCCAGGAATCACCATAGCAGAAAACACACACATTGCCTCAAGGACATATTTTCCCCAAATATTATCACATTAATTTATTTGATTGGAAAGATATTAACATTGCTTGGAAACAGCAGAACAGAAATGCTGTGCCATTGCTTCAAACCACACAAATGGATAAATGGACACACGCATGTACGCACACACAAAACACACACATGCATATACACATGCTGGAGGGTAAACTTATAGTTGGAGACCTCTGAGGAAAGGGATGCTGATTGTTCTGGCTGTACAAGTTACAGAAACTATAAAGAGCTTTCTCATGAAAGTCAGAGGAAGCACCAAGAAAAGGTCCCATGCTCAGTGCTCCTGGGCTGACCACACCAAGTGCACTAAGCAAGAGGGTCTTGACCTTGGCTGGAGTCCAGCCTGGAACTATGGGTCTGCACCTGGGATGGCCCCTCAATGTGGAGGGTCTTTACTGCCTGTTCCTCCTCAAGGCCTTCCCCTTGAAGCTTCTTTCACCTGCTCCAGGGGAGAGGACCAACTCTTTAGTGAACCTCCTGCCACCATGCTTTCACTGCCAATTAAAATTCTATTCCAGTCCCAGCAAGGGAGCTGGCAGCCCTGGGTCTCACCAGCAGGATGAACTGGTTGCAATTAATGTCTCTTCTGGAGCCTGATTAGCTAAGGAGAGGACAGGATACTTACTCTACCCCCAAGGCCACCTTTAAATTAGGAAGTGGAGGTTCCTCATCCTGTTGCCTCTATTAAGTCATCGGTTAATGCAGACGTGTTAACCCTTTCTATTTCCTCTTGGTAGTGGAGCTGGGTCAGAGACACAGGAGATCATCTCTCAACTGGACAGTCCCAGGAATAAAGGGAGGGGAAACCCCTAGATTGCCTTAGTATTCAAATTCCAGATTATTAGAATGAATCGAGGACCTGCTCTGTTAGGCACAGGCTAGGAGTCAGGGATTTGACCAACACCACAGGCATAATGTTTAGTGTTATTATGTTGAAGCTTTGAATGTAGAAGATAATGCACAGGAATAACACATTTAAGAAAAAAAGAGAAAATCCAAAATGATGGAAAGGGAGAAGAGAAGGAAATGAGCACATATGGAGTTTTCTATGTGCCAGACATTTTACATATATTATAGCGAGGAATTCTACAAGAACTCTATATTTTTACATAGGATGGAACTAAGGCTCAAAGAGATTAAGGAAAGTGTTTAAGGTCTTGGAGCCAATGTGAAAGATTGATTGTTCTAATGGCCCTAGATCTTTAGGCTTCCCCATAGGCATTTCCTCTTGGTAATGCCTGCTCACCCTGACTTTGAGTAGTCTGTGTGAATTGCTTTCACCAATGGGAGAGTAGCAAACTACGTAAGTAGAGACTTGAAAAGTGCTTGAGATCAGGGTGTGCCCTATCTTTCTAGTGGGAACACCATGATGTGAACTAGCCTGGGCAGTCCTACTGGCTGATAGGAGCAGTGTGAGCAGAAGTGGACCAACCATCCCATCCTAGATCAGCCAGCCTCTAGCCAACTCACAGATGCCTGATCGAACCCAGCGGGGACAAGCTAATCCTGGTCAGCAGAATCATTCAGCCAACTTGTAGACTTGTGAAACAAAATAAATGGTTGTTATTTTAAGCAGGTTAGTTAACAGCTAGAACTAACTGATACCAGTAAATGGCAGAGACAAAAGTTGTTTGATCTTTAAGCCTGTGTGCATTGTCCATTTGTCATGAAAAGATAAAGGTTGAAAATGCAGCAGAAAAACACAGGTTGGATTATGATATGTTTCCACAACAAAGTCACACAAGGGTATTACTGGGAGGAGTGTGGTATTCCTATATTCAGGTATCGGAAAGGGCAGTTGTGGGCAATTATCCAGATGCAGGGTGTTTAATGTGTGTCGCTTTGTCCTGAGTGTCTTAGCCACATAGTTGGCCATCTCAGAGACTGGACTACACTGAAGAGAATGTTCTGAATCATCCCCATCATTCATCAGTTCCCTGGAGAAGAAAAAGCCCCCACAGCACCCAGACAGATTCTATAGCCTCCAGCTGGCTGGCTAGGTGCCTCCTGATTCCCTTTCATAGCTGAAACTCTCCCAAGAATGCCTGGGTTGCATTGCTGCAAATTCCCGACTTAACTCTGCCCCAATCCTACAGCCACCTACTGCCCCTTCCCTACAGTGGGAAGAAAGGCAGAAAGGAACAGACTGCCTGCATTTGCTGAGCCTCCCTTCTCAGGGTCCCAGCTGTGGTACGGCTAACAGTTGCCCTTGAGAATATGAAGAAAGGACAAGACCTTGAATGTGAGGTAGCAGCAGCAGATGCTGACTTACTGTAATGATCTGGATGGAAACTGGTGTCATCCTTCTGAAGATCAATTCAGCAACATGTACCAACAGCCTTAAAAATGTCCATGCTCTTTGAATTAGTAACTCCATCCTTATACTGTCTTCTAAGGATATAGTTTTGGATATAATCCATGAAATCATGGATCACCATGAGAAATTTTTCATGACGTAGTGTGAATGGAAAAATGCAAGTTAAAAACAGGTTGTTCCCTGACCAGTTTGGTTCAGTGGATAGAAGAATGTCAGGCAACAGACTGAAAGGTCCCGGGTTCGATTCTGGTCGAGGGCATGTACCTTGGTTGCAGGCTCGATCCCTAGTGTGGGTCATGCAAGAAGGCAGCTGATTGATGTTTCTCTCTCATCGATGTTTCTAACTCTTTATCCCTCTCCCTTCCTCTCTGTAAAAAAATCAATAAAAATATATTTAAAAAAATAGGTTGTATGTTTCTGATTGGGGGAAATAATGTGTGTATTGGGGGGGCTACAGTTATGAGGAAATTTTTGATTTTTAATAAATCTCTATGTATTTTTAAGATATGGCCTTTTCTGCCCCAGCCTCTGGACATGTGGATCCTTGGCTATCTTGGACATAACAGGAAAACTTGCCTTAAAAACCTAAGAGATTGGTGAAGGTCTAGAAATAAATGATTGAAATGATGCATGACATGAGAATGGAATCTAAAAATAGGGCTTTCAGTGTGGATAGATAACTGCAGAGGGAAAGATGAATAAATTTTTAAACAGTCATGAAGTGCGAGTAGAGAGGGAACATGGACTTGGGTTGCCAAGTCCCAGGAAGCAATTGAAAAGCATCTTGATTGCTGACTTAACGACCTTGCCATGTAAAAGGGGTTAAAGGCAAATAAAAGGAAGTCATATTTTATATACCAGCCATTAATTATGGGAAATGCAGACCAAAACACCATGGCAAAAGCTGAGACTCTGCAGGTGTCTAAGAGAGCGTGTTCCCAGTCAGGCACTACCATGAGTTCTCAACACCAGGGCTGAGTGCTCACCTGAGGCTGCTGAATGGCTCCTAAATGAGTGAGACCGCCTACAGTCTCAATCTTTTGGAGAGAAACACTGCTGGTCCATAAATACTCCCCTGTCCCCAATCATTAAGTCCAGAGGCTTGGGCTGTTCTATGAGCTTAGCCTTATCCCACACTGGTTTTCATATACGTATCTGAGAAGGAGAACTGGAAGGCACTCGTAAGCATGGGAGGCCCTGGGGTTCCCTTCCCCCACATCATCCCTGTACAGAAGCACCCCATCTGCCCAGAGGCTGGGGATATCCAGGGGGGCCTTTGAAGACCCTTATTCCCAGCACCAGAAGTGAGGACTATAGAAGTGTTTCAAAGAAAAAGTAAAATTGCCAAGATGACAGAAGCTACAACCGCTTGGAGAGCTTAGCAGAGGCTTGGAGTCAGCAGGCGGGAGTCTTCTCAGGCGCCAGAGCAATTCAGATTCTACTCACATGCTTCTCCTGACAGGGAGCTGGATCCCAGCCTTCAGGAGCAGCACACTTCCTGAGAGGTGTGAAAAGAACTGGCTGAGGTGCCAGCCAGCTCCAGCTCTGGCTCCAGTTGGGGCTCCCCCTCCACACTCCCCCTCCCCAGAGGCATCCCTCCCATAGGGATGTGGAGTGGACTCTTTGAGGCTCTGAACCCGGAGCGGGCTGTCATTTCTCCTATTTCAGCATTGACCCCCTGCACCCCTAGGAAAGGCCACTGCCCTCTCCGGGCTTCAGGTTTTCAGTCTAAATGGAGTATAATCAGAACGAAGCTCATCATAAAGAAGAAATGTAAGTTCCATACAGAGAAAGAATTAAAAACCATTTTGGTGTTTACTGCATTCTCTTTACAAAGCAGGCAAAGGAAATTATAGGACAAAGACTTGCTTCCTCTTTTACTTCCCTTTCCTTATAAGCTCTTCATGACAAAAATCATTATAACCTCCCTGCCCTGTTATTATGTCTCTCCATTCCTGCACTTCCAAGGGCATCACACAGCCCTCACCTGGAGCCATGAACACCCAAGTTCACAGCCTTACATGAAAGGGAGCAGGGGAAAGAGATGTGATGACAGTCAACACTCAAAGCTTAATACCTTTTCATCTACCCTATCCCCAGAGATAGAAACATGTCCATGTGGAGGAAGAAGACTTGGGGAGGTGGTTCCTAAGAGACAGAGAGGCAGCCAGGTGGATGGTAGTTCTTTTCTCCCCCTGAAATAATAGGGCAGAGAGCAGCACCTGGAGGCTCCTGGAATCCAATGCACTGTTGTCACTTGTACTCAATATCCAGGCGCCCAGGGAGCTTGCTGCAGAGACCCCTCATCACAGATATTGAGTGGGTAAGTAGTTTACACACTGTCCCTCGTTGAGTAAGTAGAAGAACTAGCATTTGGATCCAGCAGTCAAAGCTGGCATACGGGCTTGGCACATAGTACATGCTCAATAAGTTCTAGCTACTGGCATTTATTTTTATCTTTGTATACACAAGAGTCTTAAAGCGATATCGGAGACAGCAGGTTGCGAAGGAGTATATGGTCCAGAGCTTCACAAAATGAGTCTTAGCTAACCTTGCTTCCAGAGAGGAAGCATGAGTCTACATGGAATCAGAATCCCTAGAGTAGAACCTGAGAAAATGAATTCTTTACAAGTTTCCCAGGATTCTGATGTAAGTTCTGAGATACAAGGAATCGAGGCATAGATAGCTTAAACCCAAGGTCACCAGCCAGAGGTGGCAGAGCTGGAACTGACACCCAGGAAAGACCTGCTTTTCACGCTGTAAGTCAGCCATACATGAGATTCCAAGTGTCTAGGGCTGTGATTTGAAATGTTCATGAAGTGTAACATGTCATCACAGCTCGTATATACTTGTAACATCTGCTGTATCCCCCAAACACACTGAATGATGTATTAATTACAGTGACTGAAAAGTAATTTTTGTAGGATTTCATCAGAGCCCCTTCGAACAACATGAAGATTTTGCACAACCAGAGCTGGGCATTGCTCTGCCAGTGCATAGGGACAGTGGAGGGCCGACCCCAGGGAGCAACTGAGTATTTGCCCCTTCATTTGCCACTGACTTGGGCCCTTGGCTTAGCGTGACTTGTGGGAAAGAAAGCGGACACAGTGACCTGGATCTCTGAAATTTCAGCCTGGCGGCCTGGAACTTTGGAAGCAAGCCCAGCTGGCTGGTGTATACAAATAGCCCAATTCTGGCCAGTCAAGGTTTATCAAAATTATGTTTTTTGATTGAGTCAGCCACAGGTCTGAGGGCAGATCAGCCTTTAATTTGAGCCTTTTGGTAACGATGGTGATGGTAATGATGCGTTATAGAGACAGAAAAATGGACTATGTATTGTACATTTAGGCCACCAGTAATACAGATACAATTATGAATCTACACAGAAAATAGGATCTTGCTTTCCACAGCTCTGGGATAGGTTGGTTTGTTTATTATGCAGATCATGTCTGACTTTATGGAATTGAATGTTATTTAAATTCAATTATTGTGAGGTGAAGTTCTTTCTAGTACCAGTTGAGTACATTTGGAGGCAGTTAGAGGAAATAGGTACATTTGTCTTATACCAGTTACATTATAGGGAGAAAAGCACTGCTAAAAAAATAATTGTCATGAAAATGAGAAAACATGGTTTGGAGGGGTTGGATTGGATCTCCATGTGTGTGTTTTTTCTTGTACCTTTTTATTTTTTATCTGATGAGCAGGAAGGCTGGAAATTTTTCCATGAAGACAGAGGCCGACTATTGATGTGTGTGTGTGTGTGTGTGTGTGTGTGTGTGTGAAGTAAGCTGCTAATATGAGAGTAAAACTAAAAATAATTATGTGGTTAATTGGATTTAGTATAGATTACTACAGCTCATTAAGGCCTTAAATCTTTCTTTTTTCTACTTAGTAATAGAGTTCTTTCCTTTTAAATCAAATTATCTTGCAACATTTCTTATTTCCTTCTGCCAGTTAATGTACTGCTGGTCTCCTGAAGCCAAGGTTTGACCTTGGTGTCATGGAGAGGGAAGCTTGGGCATGGCCTGGCTGGGAGGAGAGTATGGTAAATGCTGTGGGTGAGTAGCAGAGCTAAAAGGTTGTCCTGAAAGGGCTTTAGGCAGAAAGCAAAGTGCTGCCTGTATACTACCTGATACAAGATGCAGAGAATGAGAATGGTCTATCTAATCTAATAAAAGAGTAATATGCAAATTAGGCATCACTCCGTCATACCCACAAGCCATGCCCACAAGCCAATCAGGAGAAAATATGCAAATTAACTCAGCTAAGATGGCGGTGGCCACAGAGATGGAGTTGCGCTGGGCGATGGAGGAAGCCAGGACCCTGTGGGCCCTGAGCTCTACTCAAGACTATAAAGTTTCAATTGTAGAAGATAAACAAACCCCAGGTACCTGCCAGGCTGAGACCTTGGGTTGCCAGAGGCAATTCAGGCTTAGAGTGGGGGACCAAGGCAACAAAGTTTCAATCATAGAAGTTGAATAAATCCCAGATACCTGCTTCTAGCCAGGCACCCCAGTAGGGACCCAAACCCTGAAAGGGAGGTGGGCAGCCTAAAACAGCCCTCTGCCCCTCACCCAGGCTGGCTAGGCACCCCAGTAGGGACCTAAACCCTGAAGGGGCTGTGGGTAGCCTAAAACAGCCCTCTGCCCATCACCCAGGCTGGCCACACCCCCATGGGGTGAGGGTCCCCACTGGGGGGCTTGGCCAGCCTGCAAACAGCCATCAGCCCCTCACCTTGGCTGGCCAGACACACCAGCAGGTGGACATCCCCCGAGGGGTCCCAGACTGCGAGAGGGCACAGGACAGGCTGAGGGACCCCCTCCCCTCTGAGTGCACAAATTTTTGTGCACCGGGCCGCTAGTCTACACTAATAAAAGAGAAAGATGCAAATTGACTGTATCTTCTCAACACCTATCAGCCAATCAGGAGTGAGTATGCAAATCAACACAACAAATATGGCGGGTTAATTTGCATACACAGGTGCTGAGTGGCAGGGAAGCGGGTTAATTTGCATACACAGGTGCTGAGGGCAGGGAAGCGGGGGATGCTTGAGTCATCACCATGGCATGATGCATGCGTTCTGCACTGCCCCAGCCGCTCTGGGCCTCTGGGCAGAGTGGGAAGGCAGAATGGCGGCTCTGGGCAGGAGCGAAGGTGCTGGCAGCCAGGGGAAGGAAGGCCCAAATCTTTGTGCATCAGACCTCTAGTCTTGTATAATAATGGATCCTAGGGCTACAGGACCTTTGAAGGTCATCTTTTGGATCAGCCTACCTCCCATAGGTAAGGGGAAACTTGCTTTATCATCCTTCAGGGAGGCAGGAGTCACACCCTCTCCTATTCATCTTTGTACCACAACCTTTGCTGGTAAGTAGGACTTCATGATAGGTCATTTTTCTTGATCCTGACACCAGTCTACATTGACCTCTTACAGGTCTGTTGACTCAAGAAATCATTATCTGGTCTCCAGGAAAAAGACACTTGGAACCTTTGAGATTTCCCTCAACCTACTGCTTTCTTTCTGTTCTCTCCCTCCCCAATCCTCCCCCATCAAACCAGATTATAGTGACACAAATAGTTGTTCAATATCATGGACCAGTTTGGTTGTGCCCTCAAAGTTGGAAAGAAAGGTTATTTATAGTTTTAACTGGTCTCTCAAGTATGTGAAGTCCAAGGAGTGACACGCAGAGTTTTTTCCTTTCCCTAGCAAGTCAACTATCCATCCTCTAAGTCCAGAGACCACGTAGGATGGACACTGGGGAGTCCTTACTTTCTTTGGCATCCCTCCTTATTCTTCACTACAATCCCAGTAAACTTTTTCTATTCTTCCCACCCCAATACACACTGGTTCTGGGTCCACCCTGGAGGGAACAATCTGATTTTAAGGTCTTCTGAGCATCTACAGCCAACATTCACCTTCCTTATTAATCTAGACTATGGGATCCAATGAAGCGATAACTTGAATGTATTACCATGTTTACAGAAGTCTCTATCTCTTAATTTTTACATAACAAATGTCTCTTCCCCATCAAGGATGGGGGTGGGAGGAGGAGGTGAGGGGGGAAGTTAAACCCCATCACTTTCTCTACCACCACATCAATTAGGACCCAATAAACATTGCTTGGAATTGGGTTCAAAGGACAGGAGAAAGAGCAAAGGATTTCTGCCTTTGTGTTTATATGTTAATAGAAAAACCAGCAAGGCCATCTTTTTTTTATCAGAACTGGAAAGATAAGGATCTGATGCCAAGGCTGCTGGGTTTCAGATGCTGTGGGTATAAGCAGCCTGATGGACAAAACCAGTTTCAGAGCCTTCCTCTGCCTTTCTCTTGTACAAGAACAACCCCTCTGAGTGGTTATCTGTATATATAAAATTGGAGAATTAATTATTAGCCTCATTTAATTATTAGATGGTAGAATGTCCATGACAGTAATTGTTAAACCTGTGAAATGTTTATAACATTAGGATTATTGATAATGTTATAGAAAGGAGGAAGGACAAAAAGAAGAATGTTGATTGATGTTTGAAGTAGGTGAGAAGATGGGCTTACAGACATATCCCATACTATAACCCCTTACATATTAACCAGCATTTACTGAGAGCTTACTATGTGCTAGGCATGGTGCTAAATATATTATCTTACTTAAATATATTCTCCAATTTCACAGATGAGTCATTTCATGTTAATAGGGAGGGCCTAAGAGCTTCAGCAATCATTCTTGATTTCTCTACTCTAATCACTCAAACTCCCCTGGATGACTATTCATTCCAACTCTCAGATGTCTCGTAACTCTTCCCCCACCTGCACTTACAGCTCATGACTGTGCTTTATATTTCCCCCAGAAAATAGAAGAAATCAAAGGAAACTTGCCAAATTTATGGTTCATTCTCAGTTCTCATCCAACTTGACCCATCGCCAGCCCTATTTACACTGGAGCATTCCCTTTTTTCTGAAACACTTCCTCTCCTTTGGCTTTTGGAACATCATGTTCTCTTCTCACCTCACTGGCCTTCCCTCCAGTCTTTTGTACTGGTTCCGTCCCATCTCTCAAGCTCTGACATCATGGCATCCTTCAGGGAAGAGTCCTAGTACTGGTCTTCTTTCCCACCTACACTCCTTTGGTGACTTCACCCAAGCTCATGGCTTTAAACACTATCTGTATGCCAAAGCCTCTCAAATTTGTATCTTAGTCTAGACCTCTCCCCTAAACTCCAGACTAATGTATATTGCAATCCTTATTTAATGGCTCCACTTAGACATTTAATAAGCATCTCAAAGTTGGCATGTCCACAGCTGAACTCCCAATCTACCCTCCAAAACCTGCCCTTCCCTCAATCTTTCCCACCTCAATGGAAGGCAACTTTCTCCTAGTGGCTCAGCCAAAAATCAGCACCATTTTTGACTTTTCTCCTCTCATTCACCATATCCAATCATCAACAAATCCCAATATCTGTATCTTAGAGATGTATTCAGAAACTGGAAATTTCTCAGATCAGCCAAAGGGTCCAAAACATCACCTCTTGCTCGCCTGATTACTATAACAGCCTTCTGTCCCCTATTCCGCTCTTTCTTCCTTTGAGTTTATTTTCAGCACACCAGCCAGAGTGATCCTATCAAGCACAGTCAGATCGAGTCACATCCTCTGCCAGAAATACTCTCATAATTTCCCATCTCATTCACAGCGAATAACCCACAGCCTCGGCTGATTAGTGCCACTTTTGATCCCCGTTACATCTCTGACCTTACCTCTTACTTCTCTTCCCCTCATTCACTCTACCACAGATACACCAGCCACTTTGGCTCCTCTAGGACATGCCAAATATGCTTCTGCCCCAGGGCCTTTGCACTGGATGTGCCCTTGGCCTCGAGTGCTCAGTCCTCGGATACCTGCATGGCTTGCTTCCTTACCTTCCTCAGATCTTCACTCAGACGCCTCAATTTGATGAAGCTTCCCAGAGCCACCATGTTTAGAACTTCACCCACCACCTCCCTAGTATTCCATTTCCAGTGTCCCTGCTTATCTTCCTCCATAGCGCACGAGAGCATCTTCAGTATTTATAATTTACTTATTTTTTTTATTGTTTGTCTTTCTCAGACAGACAATTCCACTCAGTGCTGTATCCCTGAAACTTAGAACTGAACTTAGAACATACCAGATCAATATTTAATGATTAAAAGAATAACTGAATGAAGCCCAAAAAGGTTAAGCAACTGTCTCAGGGTCACACAGATTGTATGGGCCTGGATACACCCAAGTCTATCTGGGATCAGAGCCCAAACTCTCATCCATCACACTAATCTGAGCAAAGGAAGAGAACTCTAAACACCAAAAGGCAGGCATATCTATCATCTCCTTTGTGTGTGTGTGTGTGGTTTTAATATTTTTTTATTGATTATTAGAGAAAGAAAGGAAGGAAGAGAGACAAAAAACATCAACGTGAGAGAGAAATATCATCGGCTGCTTCCTGCATACCACCTACCGGGGATCAAGCTGGCAACCTGGGCATGCGGCCTGACCAGGAATCAAATAGGCAACCTTTTGGTGCACAGGATAATGCCCAACCAACTGAGCCACACCATCCGGGGCAATCACCTCCTTTGTTTTGACCTCCCAGAGCCGCACACTGCAGCAGGGCCAGGGCTGCCTTTGCTTTGTTAGACAAGATTTCTTTCTTTCTGCTCAGTGGCGGGGATGCCTGGTGCCTGTGTGGGTAGAAGGGGAAGTCTTTGGCTTACCTGCCACTGCCATGGCAACCAGGTAACCTAAGGACTCCAGAAGCAAGTCCTTTCAGATTGAGAAGGGGAAAAATGAGGCAAGCCCAAAATAAACAGAAAGAAACCTGTGAACGGAGAACTGACTGGGGCCTTGTGCCTGCCGCTTGCTGTGTCATTGGCAGCAAGGATAATTCATCCTGTTCTCTCCCTACCCTCCAGCTCAGCCACAGTCAAGGGCAGTGGATCACCTTGTTCTGCTTCCCACCTCTAGCATGACCCCACTTAACCCATCCAAGGGCTCACGCTGTTCTCTTCAGCATTCCCAAGGATGGAGGCCCCAAAACACTCTTGGTGACCTCTTGATTACAGAAAAGACATTCCTGGCCAGAAGTTAGGAGATCCATGTTCTGACCCTCTACCCACCTCAGAGGGGCAAACTCTTAGTTCCTTAATCTCAGCTTCTCTCTGGGGCTCAGTTGACCCTTTACTTGAAAATGACTCCCTTCCTTACCTATTTGATAGCAGGAGAATCAAGTGGAACTGTAGTAAAAAACAACAAACTATGAAATTAAAGTCCTTAGGGAAATGTGAGATGGAATTGCAATATTTTCACAGGAGGTCTTGCTTGTGCCAGGCACTGTGCCCAATGTGCTTGATCTCACTCAATCCTTACAGCCTCCCTTGAGAAGGTAAGAGCTGCCCATGATGGAAGATGAGGAAATGCTGCCTCAGAGAGGTAAGAAACTTGCCCAAGTTTGCATAGCCAGTAAGTGTCAAAGAGGCATTCAAACCTAAGAAGTCTATCTCCCAACACTATGCAATCCCCCTGTCCTACACTGTGTCCAGCGGGGCTGGGGGTTAGAGAAGAACTGATTTTTCTCACCCTAGTCATTCCCAGGACAGCCGCTGGGCCCCAGAGCTCCAAGCAGATCGTCAGGGAAGTGTGTGGTGCCCTTCCCATTTACTAAGCCCCTTTGATTTGTGGCGTTTGCTGAGCTCAGAAGACAAGATCATAATAATCCCCCAGCCCAGAGGCAGGAGCCTCAGGGGCTGGTCCTCTCTCACAGCCTGGCACCCGTTCAGTCAGTGTGTCCAGTTCCATGGGGTTCGCAGGAGCAGCCCCAATCGCAGAGGAAACAATTAGAGAATAATTAACTGCCAAACTGTGGGTGATAATGGGGGAGAGGAAGCAAGTCTGTACGCTGGTGGTGGGGCCCCAGCTGGGCCAGGAAGGGGTTGGGTCTGGAAAGGAGAAACCAGAGAAGACACCGAAGGGCGCAGGTGTGGGAGGGATGGCAGGGCCCAGGATGCAGGAGGGGAAGGAGCAGAGGAGTGTGGTGAGAAACTCAGAGTCTGATGATGTCAGAGAGACCTGGCTTCACATCATGGCCGCGCCACGGCTAGCAAGGTGACCTTGGGTTGGTCACTTCCCTTTCTCTTCGATAGAAGTCCCTTTACATAGAGAGATGTTCACCACCTCAGTTTCTTTCTTTCTTAATATTTGTATTTATTTCAAAGAGGAAGGGAGAAGAAGAAAAGATAGGAACATCAATGATGAGAGAGAATCCCTGGTCAACTGCCCGCTGCACACACCACACTGGGGATTGAGCCCACAACCCAGGCATGTGCCCTTGACTGGGAATAGAACCACGATCTCCTAGTTCATAGGTTGACGCTCAACCACTGAGCCACGCTGGCTGGGCTCAGCACCTCAGTTTTCATGTTCCACCATTTAACCTCTAACAGAGTTTCCTGAAAAGAACATCAAGTCTAACCTGAATCTGTCTGGCTGCTGGCTCATTTCCACTTCTTTTCTTGAGAAACATAGGCATGACCAGTCAGAGATGGTGAAGTGTCCAGGTTAAGGCCTCTTAGAGCCCTAAACACAAAAAGAATATGGCTTTCCTCCCAATATACATAAAAATATACTAAATAAAATTTGCATAAACGCCAAGGTTAAAATAGCTTCTTTGCAGATTTATTTGGTAAAATTCTGGATTGCTTCCTCTGTCAAAGTTAACCTTTTCTAACAGTTTTGGTGTCCTTGCTTTCCACTGTTTGTGGTGCCTGAAAAGTCCCTATTCTGCCTTTTGGGTTGCACAGTCCTAAGGGAGAGTGGGGGACCAGGAGCTTCAGGGAAGCAGCACTCCATTGACCTCCTGGTCCCACAGCCAGCACTGGGACCAGGTCATGCCCCCATTTCTCACATAAGTAAGCTGAGGCTGGGTTAAGGGGGGGTGACTCCAGTGAGCCCTGAGGGTCCCACATCCAGAGCCACACAGAGGGCCCAGGCCTTGTTCTCAGGGGTGACCCAGCTCTCCTGCCTCGCGGCTGCTGCTTGGGGAGCAAGGGATGCAGCCTTCACTGTCACCTGGCACCATTTTCGGGGGCCGGGAGTAATGTATCTTACCTGATCAGCAATTTGACATGGCTGCTTAACAACCGATTAATCAAACCCAGTTCGTCCTGTTAGAATAAATGAGCCTAGGAAATGCTGCCGTGAGTAATGAGGGCTTTTGTCTCTCACCCAGCACCTCTCCCCACCTCCTCCTATCTCTTCCCAGAGACACACAGCAGCTACTCCATACCAAGGATTTCTACCCCTCTTCCAGGTGCCACTGCTGCCCACCAGAGCCAGAGCTGGCCATGTCCTAAAGGAACAAAGCCTCTTGTCCATCAAACAGACATGTATGCATGCCCCTGCCAAAGCTGGATAGTGTCTGTTTCAGGCACTGTACTGGGTGTTAAGGATACAAAGATGAATAATATACTGTTCCTGTGAGGGGTAACAGTGTATGACCCCCTTTGGATGGCAGAAGGCTTCCACAGAAATCAACTCACTCATTTTCACAGCAACACTAGGACTCAGGCAGCACGGAGGCTAAAACTCCACTGAAGTGTCCTGGCTCCCATGATTGGGAGACTAGAGCCCAGGTCTCCTCTGTGGGGTCTGGTGCCTTCCAACAAAGCCTGTGGCTTGGTTTCAGTATCATGGTCTGGGCTACCCAGCCTACAGCCCACCCACCTGCCTGCCAACCAAAATCTGGGCCTCACCACCCTGTGCCTCTCGTCCTGCAGGGGGAGCTGCTGAGCCCATGCCGCTGCGATGGCTCCGTCAAGTGTACCCACCAGCCTTGCCTCATCAAGTGGATCAGCGAGCGGGGCTGCTGGAGCTGTGAGCTGTGCTACTACAAGTACCACGTCATTGCCATAAGCACAAAGAATCCTCTGCAGGTACTACTGGGGGCTGCCCGCTGGCTGGGGGCGCTGGGGAGTTGGGATCCGGGCTTCCCACATCCCCTGGCTTCCTGGGGGAGGACCATTTCACCTTAGAGTAAGGGCAGTTTGGAGAAAAGAAATGAGGTAGGCTAGGTGGCCAAGATCTCAGATGGCATTTGGGCAAGAGGAAATGAAAGAACGTTTGTGTATTTTTTTTTTTTTTTTAGCCTCAGCAAGAAGGGGAGAAAGGAATGAGGCAAAGAGAGAAAAATAGATATAGAAGGAAAGAAGGGCAGAGTCAGATGTAAAAGAGAATAAGAGAGTGATGGACAGATGGATGAATAGATGATGGATGGATAGATGATGGATGGATGAAAGCAGAAAGGAAAGGACAGAAGAAAGAGCAAAGGGAGGGAGAAGAAGAAAGAAAGGAAGGAAGACCAGAGGACAGAAGAGAGCAGAATGAGAAAAAGACAGAGGGTGGGAGGGGTGAGGAAAAAGCCTGAGATAAAGCTAAGGGCAAGAAAAGAGGAAAGAAGGACAAAGGAGATTCAATGGCACTTCCCAACCTTTAATGTATATGCAATTCACCTGGAATATTGTTAAAATGCAGACATGATTCAGGAATCTGGGATGGCGCCTGAGATTCTGCATTTCTTATTGGTTGATGGGGTGGTATGAATGCTGGTGAGCCATGAATCACACTTGTGTGACAGGGACCAGAGAAGAATGGAGAAGAGACAGGAGAGGAAGGCATAGGGAAAGTAAAGGGCAATAAGGAAGGAAGAGCCCTAGTTGGTTTGGCTCAGTGGGTAGAGTATTGGTCCCAGGATCAATTCTGGTCTAGGGCACGTGCCCAGGTGTGGGCTTGAGATCCCCAGTAGGGGGTGTGCAGGAGGCAGCCGATCCATGATTCTGTCTCATCATTGATGTTTCTATCTCTCTTTCCCTCTCCCTTCCTCTCTGAAATCAATAAAAATATATTTTTTTAAAAAAAGGCCCTAACCGGTTTGGCTCAGTGGACAGAGTGTCAGCCTGCGGACTGAAAGGTCCCAGGTTCGATTCTGTTCAAGGGCATGTACCTTGGATGCGGGCATATCCCCAGTAGGGTGTGTGCAGGAGGCAGCTGATCGATGTTTCTTTCTCATCAATGTTTCTGACTCTCTATCCCTCTCCTTTCCTCTCTGTAAAAAAAATCAATAAAATACATTTTAAAAAAATAAGGAAGAAAGGAGGAGAGGCTACTGTGAAGCACAAGGGCAGGGAGAGGCAGGGCTGGGGTGGGGTCTACCAAGCAGATTTAGACAGGGCTAGACCTGTAAGAACTGAGGGGTCCTCCACCCCATCCTCCCACCCTGCCTTGACACATCCATCATCCCAGAGGAGCCGGCAGGCCCTGTACCACCTCGTAAATCCTCCAACTCAAGCAGCTCTCCCTCCGAGGCATGCACACACAGAGAGTGCTTGGCTTCTGAAAATACCTCCATGTACACATGGTCAGCCAGTTAAGCTGCCAGGTCATCAGTTAGCCAGCAGGCTAGTGAGGGTGGGAACTGAGCATCTGCACAGTGGTTTCACTCTCCTCCCTGAGGGGGAGGGGAGAGTGACCCTGCGAGCCCAGGAGGGTGCTGGTTTGGTGGTGATAATGGGGTGGGGTCTCTGCAGGGGGCAGGGGCTGCTGGAAACCTGGAGCTGCAGTGTCCAGGATCTTTTATCTTTGACACTATGCAGCTTACATGGGGCACTGCCAAGAATGAGTGTGTGTGTGTGTGTGTGTGTGTGTGTGTGGGTGGGTGTGTGTACGCACGCAGTACGTATGTGGACCGGGGAAGGGGTGCATTTTTTTCTGGAAGGAGACATTAAAAGCCCCAGGCACCTCAGCCATCCTGATGGTCAGAACAAGAGGTGCCTCCCCCTGTGCTGGTTCCATCTTCAGTCATTCGTTTCAAATCTTGCAGTGTCTTAAAATAGCAGTGTCGTGAGACAGCTGATTCCACAGCCCTGTGCTTTAACTCTCCCCTTCCTTCTCGGCTGACTCCAGCCTTGAAGAAGGGTCAGGGTCCAAACCTACAAGTCTCCCCATGAGTGCCCCCTTGGCTCACTAGCAGGCATTGAAAATGAAGCGGTATCGCTGCACTTTTCCAGACTACACAGAAGGAAGTAGTTTGGACTAGCAGCAGTGTTGTGTGGTTGTCACCCAAACTGTCCCAGTTGTGTGTCCTGGGCTCCTTGGGCCCAGCCAAGTGTGAGAGCTGCCTGCTAAGCCTCTGTGGGACAACTTCTGCTCCCACAACCCAGGCAGACCACCCTCGGTACAGGACAGAGTGGGCAGGCTCCACGGCCAGTGAGCAGAGCAATGGATGGTAGCCGGAGCTGCCTCTGCTCAATGTGGGGAGGTTTCTCCCAGGCCCCATACGAAGTGGTGAGAAACAGCAGCCATGACAGTATGTACCTCAGTGACCCTCTGCAAGCTCTGGTTCTAGCAAAAGAGCCACTGAGAAGAATTTTGGGGTGGCCCCACAGTCGCAAGACTTCGCGGCCATTTCTTACCCTATCTGCTACACCTGAGCTGCAGTTCTACGTATTCACGTATATTATCTCATTTAATATTGAAAACAACCCAATGCAGTGGGTACTGTTATTATTCCCAATTTACAGATGAGACCATGGAGGCACAGTGGGGTCAGCAATCTGCCCAGGGTCACCCTGGTGGAGCAGGGTTGCATTCAAGGTGTCTACTCCTGAGTCTGGCCCTTAACCTCTACCGTACAGTGCACAGCACTGAGTTTGCTGAGTATGTTTACCTTTGGCAGCTCCCTCCTAGACGTGCATAACTCTATTTTTGCTGAAACATAACGAAGAAGCACAGAAAGTTATTTCATTTAACCATCACAATATTCTAGGAAGTGGGACTGATTATTTCCACTTTTACAAAAGGGCAACTTGAGAGTCTTTATGACATATTGACTTCTCCTTAGGTCACACTCTGCAAGTCGGGACAGAACCCTGGCTGGAACTGGGTCACCTGCCCAGACTCAGTGCCCCACATGTGTTCCCTGTGTTGCAGAATAGGCGGCTCTTGAGAATCTCGCATTCAGAATCTTGCTCCGTGTCTGGTGGCTGCAGAGCCTGGAGCCTCTGGAGCCTGTCTCCCTGCCACCACCAACACCTCTTTGAGACCTAAGTCACTTGTTCTCTGCTTTCTCCTTGCACTTCTGCTCCTGCACCTCTTGGGGAGCCTCACGTGGAACAGACAGGAGGGCAGCCTTGATGATGGCCTCCACCCCACTCCTTCATGCTTCAGACTGTAGTTGGGGCCCTGTTTAGTTTCCACAGGTATCTTGGGGGCTGGTAGGAAAGGGCTTTAGAAATTAAGGGGACTTTTCTGTGCTTTGGTTTTGGGATTTTAAAAAAATCTGGAGCAGGAGAAGGTGGAAATTATTGATGACTTAATGGTAGAAACAAAAAAGCCTAGTCAGGAACCCTCTTCACAGACAGTGGGACAGGCCCTGGAAAAAGCACTTGTTGTATATGAGCAACATCTGTAGGTTCGGGTTACAGACTTCTGGAAAATCCCTTTGTTAAGTGTAACCCTAGGCGGGAGGAAACAGTGGAAAATGTAAAGTGCCAATGACGTGTAATGGAATAATTAAATGTGAAAGCAGATGTCCTACATCTAGACTAGCAAACAACATGTTTTCCAATGGTTACAATTCCTTGGGGGCCATTGATCAGTCCCAGTTGGAGCCAGAATCAGTGCTTCTATCCTGGCCACTGAACGCAGAGTGAGCGCTCACTGTTGGCAGGTGGAGGGTACCCTGCCTTTCCTCCGGTTCAGACCGAAATGCCCTAGGGGTCTTCTCTGCAAGGTGTTATGCAACTTCCTATGATCAGGAGATTTTCCTTCCTTCCCTCTTCCCAAACCTGATCCTTGTAAAATTGTCCAACTTCCCTGCTTAAAACTGTTCAAAAGCATCATATTTACTCACAGGTCAAAGTCAAACATCTGTGTGTATATCCTTCAAATTCCACATGGTTTTCCCCTCTTGTATTTCCAGTCTCACGCCACAACCTCTTTGCTCTCTCTGCTCCACTCACTCTGGTCTTCTTCCAGGTTTTCATACTCTCAGAGCCTTTGCACACGTTCTTCCCACTCGTACTCAACTCACGCATCATTTCTCTTGGGAGGTCAAATCCCCATTTATAGACTTCCACGGTGCCATGGGCCTCTCCTTCTTACTTCTGATAAATTACATTTGTAAGAAATTATTTGGTTGTCTGTGTTTTCTAGAATGTAAGCGCCATGAGAGCAGAAATCTTGTATGTTCTTGCTTACTACTTTGTCTCTGGCCCCTAGAAGAGTGGCTGGTACATAGAGAATACTCAGCACATGTTTGTTGAGTGACAGCATAAATAAATCCCAAACTAAAATCCAACTCCAGGCTCATTCAGGCCTCTGCTATCTAGATCGTCATAGAACAGCAGAATTTCAGAGCTGAAATTCACCCACACCTTAGCCTTCAACCCATCCATCAATACTGCTATTAGTATAATACTTTTTCTGTTTTAAAAAGTGAAACTTCAGTGTTCATATATAATCAGTAGATTATACTGTTTTTCTTATCTCTCCTCCATATCCTGGGTCCTCTTCTAGTCTGTTGAATTGGTAATCGCCAGCATGTATATTGAATGGCATGCTAGGTATTTAGCAAAGTAAAAAAGACCTGTGTCTTCTCAGCACCTATTAGTGTGAAAGGAAACAGTGCTGCTCTGAAAAGAATATTTGGGCCCTGGAATTCCAGCCACATTAGCTCTGCATTTTCACTTCCTCTTCCCCATTCCTCTGTGTCATACTCAACTGCAAAGACTTTCCTTCCCAGCCATGCCTGACCAGAATCCCACCCGTGCAATGACTTTTGATCATTTAGTGTGATACAGGTTTCTTCCACCAAAAAAAGCACAATATAAAACTAAAAAACTTGCAAGAATATCCATGTGTCACCAGTTGGAAAGCCCTGGTTTAAATCCCAAACTAGTGGTGAGAGTTTGGGGGTGACAAAAGGAAGAGGGGTGGGAATGGGATGAGGGTATCTAGCAACAGCTAACCTACTGACCATTCATTCTCTGCCCCGCAGTGGCAGGCCATCTCTCTGACAGTCATTGAGAAGGTGCAGATTGCAGCTGCCATCCTGGGTTCCCTCTTCCTCATCGCCAGTATCTCTTGGCTCATCTGGTCAACCTTCAGTCCCTCAGCAAAATGGCAGCGTCAAGACCTCCTCTTCCAGATCTGCTACGGGATGTATGGGTTCATGGATGTGGTGTGCATTGGTGAGTCGGGGCTGTCTCCATGGGAAGTGGGAAGCCAAATGATGGTGAGTTAGACAAATACCTCAGGACCCCATCCTCTCGGAGGTCAAAGCAGAGAAGGCAGCAGCCCTGAAACCTGTGAGCTCAGGCAGGGCCGGTGGTTTAAATTTGGGAGGTGAGTGGGAAACAAGGAAGAGAAGGAAGATCTAAATCTTTCCAAGTACATCTATCTTGCCTGATTGAAAATAAGGAAGCTTGCCACTATGAAGATTTGTGAAAAGTCTGTTTGTCAGTCTATCTGCCTCTGGTTGGATGAGGAAAGCCTCTTCTCTGTTGTGTACCCATGGCTGCCTGCACATTTAATTTCATTCTCTTCACAGCAAAATGCCCAGAACCAGTATTGAGGATGCCTGCTTCCTTTTCCCAGCTTTCCATTAGCTGATCCCATGCCCAAGATTTCTCTAGTCCAGTTGTTTTCACACTGTGTGTAGCCCTGGGCTTCCACACCCAGCTTCAGGAGCCACCTTCAGGAGGGGAATAGAGTGCTGACCTGACAGGCTCTGACACTTCACCCCTGCATCACTCTGAGCTTCTGTTCTTTTATCTATTTACATGCTTCCATTTCAGGTATGATTCTGTTTAAAAGGCATCAGTATTTTAGAAAAGAAGTCAGAAACCCACCACTTGAGTTCCTGTTTATCCCATTCCCAAATCTATGTTCCCCTCTCTAACCTCCTATTAGGTTGGTTGGTGGAGGACTGGGTCTTTTCCCCAACAAAGGACATAGGCTGTCAATTCTGAAGTCTTCATACAAGTGACTAAGAAGTGGGGAGTGGTTCTGGTTTTCTGAGTGATGGAAAGTCTGCTCATCCTGACCCAGAACTCTCAGAATTTTCCTAGGCCATAGCGCTCACAGCATCAGAGTGCCACAGCTATCTCTCCTGGGCATTTGTTTATGAATTATCTAAAAACTAGAGGCCCAGTGCACAATATTCGTGCATAGGGTTGTATGTGTCCCTCAGCTTGGCCTGCACACTCTCCAATCTGGGATCCCTTGGGAGATGTATGACTGCTCTCTCACAATCCAGCACTGCTGGTTCCTAACTGCTCACCTGTCTGCCTGCCTGATTGCCCCTAACTGCTTTTGCCTGACAGCCTGATTGCCCTCTAACCACTCCCCTGCCAGCCTGATTGACGCCTAACTGCTCCCCTACTGGCCTGATTGCCCCCAACTGCCCTCCCCTGCCAGCCTGATCACCCTCAACTGTCCTACCCTGCCAGCCCGATCACTCCCAACTGCCCTCTCCTGCCAGCCCAATCACCCCCAACTACCCTCTCCTGAAGGCCCAGTCACCCCCAATTGCCCTCCCCTGCTGGCCTGGTCACCCTCAACTACCCTCTCCTACTGGCCTGATGGCTCCCAACTGCCATCCCATGCCATCCTGGTCATCCCCAACTGCCCTCCCCTGCAGGCCTGGTTGCCCCCAACTGCCCCCCCACTGCTGTCCTGGTCACCCCATGCAGCCTGCTGTTCAGTCATTTGGTCATCCCTTACTAACCCCCTTGCCAGCCTTGTCGCCCCAAGCAGCCTGCTGTTTGGTCGTTACTGTTACTGTGACAGCATCCCAGACAATTTGCATATTCCTCTATAATTAGTATAGATGCTACAAGACTTCGTTTGGCAGAAAAACATCTATTAACTAGAATTTGGCTGGGATGATATTAATGTGAGTTTCCCTGGAATCCTTTAATATTAGAACCAGAGAGGTTGGACACTTGCATACGAATGACAGTAGCCAGCGACTAGTGATGCTGGCACTTGTAAACTTGTCTAAGCATCTTGCTGCCTCTCTGTGCTAGTGAAACCAATACATCAACCCCTAGTTCAAGAAACTGTTAATTATTGCATGTAGGCAGTGAAATAAACAGACTTCCTGGGTTTGGAGGGCGGTGAAAGAAAGAGGACCATTAATGGGAAGAATATGACTTGAGGCATTCTAATTTAGTTCCCTCTTGCACAAGACTCCCTTCCTACTCCTGCTGAGGCCTGGTCTTGTTGATGCCAAAAACCAGTTGTGTCTCCATATGGAGGTATGGGGCTCTGGCATGGAGGGGCCTTCCTGTAGCGGCCCCTTCAGCTGCCCTTCATTCTCCTTCAGGCAGGTTTTTGATCTGTTGTTAATATGAGCTTCTATGAGACATGCTTTCCTGTCACATGGTGTATTAGTCAGCTTTGGCTGCAGGGACAAACAAACTCCAAAACTGCAGAGCCTACAACAGCAAGAATTTATTTTCCATTCATAGGACTACAAGATGGCTGTGGCTCTGTTGGACTTGGCTGGGCTTAGCTTCTGACTGTGCATTAGCTTTGGGCCTGCTCTAAGCATCTCTTCCTGCTGGGCCCAGCCTAAAGGAGCAGGGACTACGGGAGTGTATTCTCCTAGCCAAGTTCAGGAGCACAGGAGGATTGGTTGACACGTGCGATGCTTCTCAAAGTTTCTGCTCAGTGCTGGTACATTGCTCCTCCTGCCCACAGACATTGGCCAATGCAAGTCACCAACAAGCTTTCCATCAAAGAGGTAGTGGGGCAGGGAAGTATTCTCCTCCTTCCCTGGTGGGAGTGTGGGTGAGAGAGAGGAGCATAAATACCACTTACCACTCAGGGCTCCATAGGTCTGATGATTGAGATAATTGAACATAGAGGAGACTGTACAACCAACTGGCACGACTCCCTTGTTTTGCAGTTGAGAGAGCTGGGTCCAGAGAAGGGAAGTGACCTGCTCAAGGTTGCTCATCTGGGAGTGGAACCCAGGTCTCCTGACTGGCAGTCCCATGTTCCTTCTATTAGCCCCCTCACATCAGGCAGAGGAGTCCCAGGCATCACTTAAGGGATACCTGCAGATGCCACCTGCCACTTTGATACAGCTGTGTCCACTTACAGGCAGAGCCCTCAAAAACAGGCCTTCCCTGCTCCCTGTGGCTCTGAACCACCCAATACTCGCACTCTGGCCTACCTGGTGTCCTGGTCTCTCCTGCTCAGAGACTGTTCTATCATTTTTGTTGGCTATACTGGAACTAACAGTGTCAGAGTATGTCCCCCAGGGCAAGGATTATTCTTCCCATTTTTTTCAGACAGTAAAACTCTGAGACTGAAGGATTTGTCTTAGACTGAGTCAGACTCTCTGTTGTGTTTTGCTTTTTAAAAAATACATATTTTTATTGATTTCAGAGAGAAAGGGAGGGGGAGAGAGAGACAGAAACATCAACGATGAGAGAGAATCATTGGTCAGCTGCCTACTGCACACCCCCCACCCACTGGGGATCAAGCCCACAACCGGGGCATGTGCCCTGTCCAGGAATCGAACTGTGACCTCCTGGCTGGGCCGTTCAGTGTTTTTCTAGGAGAGGCTGTCCACGGGAGAAAATGCTGGTAGGCAAAATAAAAAAGAGAGTAATGTGTGACCTGGAGAAGGGAGAGGGAGGTGACTGGCAGTAGTTGAAATGCACAGATTCTTATGGTAGCTGTAACGATGGTGATTTTGATGACTGTGATGATGATTGCTAGTGATGATAGTGGTTTTGAGAATAAAGTTCAAGTATGTATCACTTCTGCTCTGCAGTGTGCTGGCCAGTTGAAGAAAAACACACAGCACTGCATAAGTGGTTATAGAATATCAGCATTTTAGGGGCTCTCTGGGAGCGAGAAACAGGTGAAGCCTGCAACATCTACCAGAGGGTCTTCATTTCTAGGCTCAACTAGATATTCAGACCCACAGAACTACCAGTGAGCACACCTTGCACCAGATCCATTTACAGGAAAGTAGGATGGGAACCATGGCCTCCACAAGGCAGGTCTGGCTTATCTCTGCAGGTGAGTCCTTGCAGGACATCCATATCCTTGTTGAGGGCTAGTCTCTTGGCCCTCAAATAATAGCTCAGGAAGGAAATAAGATTCACAGTGGTGTGTGTAGGATCCACTGTGGCATAGTTTCCAGGGTCTCTTTTTCCCTTTGCTTTCCTGTGGAATAGAATAATACCACCATCTTTAGAGTTGCTGAGAGGACTGGAGAAGATGGTATATGTAAGGAGGAGGCACTCCTAAGTTATCAGTGGCCAAATTAGGAGGCACCTTATCAGAGTCAGTTCCACTCATAGGCACTCAATAAAGATTTGCCGAATCCAGTCACAGCCTAGAGAACCTGACCTTGTGTCCCCACATAACTGAGAGTCCACTGTGATTTGGAGCAGTGCTTCTTTGGGAAGATCTTGGTCCCCTCACGCGTGTCCCCTCAATGAGAAGATCTGTTACATTGAATGTCCTCGCTCCACCTGCCTCTCTTCCGTCATCTCTAATGACACTGTCTGCCCTAGCAGGGAAGCTGACAGAGCCTCACAGAAAACAAATGGGACATTCTCTGCTCCAGTGGGTCAAGTTATTAGAATTTAACAAGAGCAAATTAATTAAGGTCTTTGGCACCAAACATATTTCCCCCACTCACTTCAGAGACCCAAGAGATTGGCCATCAAAGTGTCAACTTTGCAAACATAAGGACTTCATCCTTACCATGTTTGTTTCTTACTTGTGAGTGGACTGGGGTCAAGGGGAGGAAAGAGAGCAACGTTTCTGAGATTGCTCCAAATCTTTAAGACAGTGGAATATGGTTGTTAACAAAATTATTTTAAAAATTTTTGTTAAAGTTTTCTCTGTGTGCTATCTATTTAGGTTATTTCCTTTTATTTAGAGACTATTTGTGCACTCGGAGGGTGGGGGTCTCTCAGCCCGGCCTGTGCCCTCTTGCAGTCTGGGACTCCTCGGGGGGGATGTCTACCTGCTTGGCATGCCTGGCCAGCCTGGGTGAGGGGTTGAGGGCCATTTTCAGGCTGTCCACAGCCCCTTCAGGGTTCGTGCACTGGGGGGTGGAAGGGCTGGTGAGTACAGGCCTGGACGTTTCCCACCAGAGGGCCCACGATCGCACATGCCTGGTGGGCCCCCACCGCTGAGGCAACACACCTGGCACAGAGCTGGGTGGCAAGCCAGGGGCGGACGCTGGTGCAGGATCCCTCGGTGGGGCCCTGCTGCTGAGCAAACACACCTGGGGTGGAGCCGGGCAGCGAACTGGCTTCGGATTCTCCGCACTGTGCAGCAGACGCTCCCGCACGCCCTGTGGAGGCCCCTGGGGGGTGGATGAAGGTAGCGGACCCTG
>PVJC01018769.1:0-30962 GCA_004026665.1 Murina feae | reverse complement strand
TCAGATGCGGCTGGGGGCAGGTCCCCAGTGGTCACACACACACACACACACACACACACACACACACACAAGGTGCCTGGCAGACTGGGGCCATCATAGGACATCCACTGAGGGGTCCCAGACTGTGAGAGGGCACAGGCCGGGCTGAGGGACTCCCTCCACCCCGAGTGCACAAATTTTTGTGCACCGGGCCCCTAGTCTAAAGATAAAGAGAATATTTCAATGTTATTAAAGAGAATCAGCATTCTATATTTTATGTGTGAAGTATCAGTCTATTTTAATCTCAGTTTAAAATTATTCTGGATTATTCCAAATAATTACCTTGGTGTTTCAGATGTTATGTTATTATTTTAAAACTATCTTATAATGCAGATTTTTTTTGCCAATTTTACAATTAGTAAAATAGAATTTGAGAAATTAAGTTCCTTGTTCTAAGTCAATAATAAGTCCAACCTAACATAAAATTCTAAATTTGTCTGGGGTCTAATTCTCATGATTTCTTTTAACTAACTATAATTACAAGATTAGAGTGGCATAACAAAATCAGGTTAAGAAATGCATTTTCATGAATTAACTTATGTGGAAATACATTCTAAATTGATTCTTTAGTGTTCTAAACTTGTGGCCTATGAATCAGGAAAAAGCAAAATTCTTTTTTATTGCAATAGTGTAGTAATGGTAATTCTTTCCATACATTAATATGTTTATTTTTATCTTTGTCACATACACAAAGAAACACACACACACTCACACACACAATGAATGTAAGCTTTGGATATTAAAATCCTTGCAATCCTAATAATGATTTGTGTGAACTGGGCAAATTATCTAACCTTCCTAAATCTCAATTTAACATCAATGAAATGGAAATCATCATGACAAGATTGTTCCCAGGAATATACATAATACTTCTTAACCATCTTTTGTTTAATATTCAATAAATGCTGTTAGCAAAATTACATATTGAAAGTCATTTATAATTTGAACTTTAAGTCATTTACTTTCTTTCAATCGAGTTAATAAAAATAAAATTTAAGTAAAAAATAAAGTGACAATGGATTACAAGATATAGTTCTCTCATTTTGCATGTATTTATGTAGAAATATTATTATTTTTACAGTACTAATAAACATTATTTTGGAAATTGTTTTATTTTCTTCAATTTCCAAATCACATTTTTTAATTGCAGTATGACTCTCATACTGATTATAAACACATTCCAGAACTATTTAAAATATAACATTAAATTTATCACATTAGTATATTGTAGGCTGCATTATAAATTAGATTTAAGAACAAGATTTAATCTGCCATCCTAAAAAGACCTTTTCTCTAAAAACCTTCAGTAGAAGGTATGTATTTCCTACATGTTAATATTTGAATACTCTTATTTTTAGAGAAAATTTATTTTTCTAAAATTAAAAGAACACATAATTATTCCTATTGAAATTCATAGAGGCATTGATAAGAATATTATATTATTACTAGAGGCCCAATGCACGAATTTGTGCACAAGTGGGGTCCCTCAGCCTGTCCTGCAAGATCGAGTTGAAACCAGCTTTCTGACATCCCCTGAGGGGTCCTGGATTGGAAGAGGGCACAGGGCAGGCCAAGGGACCGCACCTGTGCACTATCGGGGCTGGGGAGGAACTGTGGGAGGGCTCCAGGGCATGTCTGCCCCATCTCACTCAGTCCCAATCAGCTGGACCCCAGCAGCAAGCTAACCTAGTGGTCAACTGTCTGCCCCATGGTGGTTAGTGCACATCATAGTTGGCTGTGAGTGGCCTGAGCACATCATTAGCATATTACATTTTGATTGGTTGAATGGTCAACTGATCAACTGGACACTTAGTATATTAGGCTTTTATTATATAGAATTATCATTTTTTTGTTAATCTTCACCGAAGGATATTTTCCATTGATTTTTTTTTTTAAGAGAGACTAGAAAGGATGGAAGTGGAAGTCGGGGAGAGAGAGAAATATTGATATGAGGGGGACACACTGATTTATTGCCTCTGCTTGCACCCCTACTTGGGCTGGGGATCAAACTCACAACCCACGTACGTTCCCTTGACCAGGAATCGAACAGGAGTCCTTTCCATGTGTGGGCCAATGCCCTAAGAACACTGGCAGGGAAGAATGCTATAAGGATATTAAATAGTACACTTTGTAATAAGTTCAATTGTTTTTCTTCTTCTAATGGTGTACAACATAATGATTAGTTACAAAATTTAGTATTTTTCTCAATTACAGTTTTCATTCAATATTATTTTATATTAGTTTCAAGTGTACAACATAATGGTTAGACAATCATATACTTTGCAAACTATTTCCTGAGGCACCAACACCATTTATTGAATAGACTTTCTTTCTATGTTATTGACTTATTTGTCAAACATAGGTGTGGGAAAATGTAGGTTTACAGTTGTGAGTATGCAAAATAGTTTATTCTTGTATTAATATTTATTGTTATATTATTTTTCCTATAAACAACTGTAAATCTTCTTTTGCCAACTCCTGCATTAATTGACCATATAGGCATGAGTTTATTTCTGGGCTCCCTATTCTGTTCCATTAATGTATATGTCTATTTTTATGCTGGTACTATGTTGTTTTGATTACGATGTCTGTGTAGTATAGCTTGATAACAGGTAGCATTATTCCTCCAACTTTGTTCTTTCAAGATTGCTGGATTATTCAGGTTATTTTGTGGTTCCATATACATTTTTGGGTTATTTGTTCTATTTCTATGAAATATGTCATTGGTATTTTGATATGAATTGCATTGAGTCTATAGATTGCTTTGGGTATGATGGATATTTTAATGATGTAATTCTTCTGCATAAGCAGTTATTTGTATCTTCCTCAATTTATTTCTGTAATGTCTTATAAATTCCTGAGTATCAGTCTTTTACCTTGCTGCTTATATTATTCCTAGGTACTTTTTATCCAATTTTATTGGAATTACTTTCTTAGTTTCCCTCTCTGATAGTTCACTGTTGGTATATAAAATGAAACTAATATCTGAATATTTATTTATTTTGTATCCTGCTACTTTACTGAATTTATTTACCAGTTTTAGTAGTTTTATGGTTTAATTATTTTTAAATTGTTTTTTCTCTTTGATTTTATATTTAATGTTCAACAGTACATGTCCCGACCCGCGGGACATGCAACGTGGGGACTTCCGCAACGGTCCCTGCAAGGGAATGAAAGGATAGGAGACGCGAAGAAATGGAGGCAAGACAAAGTTCTGATCAAGCCTCAAAATTTTATTTGTTCAGCAGGGCAATATATACTTTAGGAGATGGGGGCGGGTAAGGAGGTTCATGGGAATTAGCCTATCTGCAGACTCTGGAATGGCAGTCGTTACTTCAGGGCAAAAGATGTCTGTCTCTGGCTGTAGGTCACAGGTCTGGTAACTAGAAGGTTTTACTAAAACTTTTTAAGTTAGCTTTGTATAAATCAATCTCTTTTATGGTTCCCAATAAGTACATATATTAAAATTCATTGAATAGATGCTATATTTCAGGAACCATGAAAACTATATCCAAATAGAACAGTATAGTAGGGAAATAAAGTCAAGTGATGATGCCATCAGATTAATTCCTAAAACGTACAAAGAATTATTAAAATTGCTATAGGATGAAGTAGTTAAATTCAGTCCTAAAAGTGTGTAAGTTTTGAAGAAGATATAAACTGAAAGCAGAAAGAGAAACCAAAGCAAAGACAGCATGGAAAGAAATAATGACATACTTGTAGAATGATGATAGTTTAAGATTGGCTAGATAAGAGGGGAGTTGCATTTACTGTGAGCTAAAAACTTTATGATCTGGGGATCCTGACAGGCATGAACTCCTTCCAAGAACACAAAAGATACATGTTCTTGTGATCCTATATTTTAAAAAAGTATAAATTTGATATGTTTTGAATATAACTTATTAAGACCAATTGATTTCACTCTGTTACACTTTTGCTCATGCCAGGTGGCACTGGAGGGGGTAGGAAACTGGAGTGGGGGTATATGCTGTTTGTCCATAGTGGGGCATATTTATGTGATATGAAATTTTTTGATATTGTTAAGTTATTGCCCATCATCTGGGTGTATTAATGATTTCCAAGCCCAATGTATACACCCTTCTTTAGTCATAACATGCAAGTCTGTCATAGATGTTTGGTCATTTTCTGGATTTTGCAATGCTTCCCTTATATGTAAGATTTTTTTTTTAATTAAAAAACTATGTTCATTTCAGAGAGAAGGGGAGAGAGATAGAAACATCAATGACGAGAATCATTGATCAGCTGCCTCTTGCATGCCCCCTGCTGAAGATGGAGCCTGCAATCGTGGGCATGTACCCTGACTGAAATCGTACCAGGACTTCCCAATTTGTAGGTCGCTGTTCAACCAATGAGCCACACCTGTCAGACCAGATTTCTTAACACTTTAAAACTTTCTGTGCATCATATATGCATTCTACGTAAAACTGCACTTTTTTTCCTACTTGACATCGTAAATTATTTTCTTAAAAAGCCTTCCACTCCTGCCACACAAGCGTTTAGGCTCCAGGCATCAAAGAATGTATATCTTTTCCTAATAATTGGTTCCATGGAGGATGAGATATGAAGGAACATGGGAATGAGGTTGTAAAGATGGGTAGAAATACCTTTGAAAGACCCTGTGACATTGAATGGCTGATAGGCCAAATTCTGCCCACTACCTGTTATTGAACAAAACAAATGCTAAAAAGCATCTTTACAGCCATGATTGACTTGATGTTGAATAGCTTAAAACCCCAATTTTTATTTTCCCCAAATCATTCTCATTAGCACACCTATATTACAAAGAATACAGTTATTGTTTATAAGATCATTAAATAAAATTAGTTTCTAAGATTTTTATTGACTGCTTACTTTCATAAGATATTTTGCATTTGTATAAAGAAGGAATTACTAGTAAAGTAAACATTTTCTATTGGTTATTGAATAAATAATTCAGATTTTATTCTTCCCTATAGAACACTTTTTGATAATGATTAGCATCTGATGGATAATAAATACAAATTCATAAAACAGTTTATCAAAATATCTAATATAAAAAAGTTTATAAAAGCCGTAGTGGGAAATCAATAAAGTGTCAGCATATTAAATTTAATTTAGAGTAAAACATTAAACTATGATTATTAAGACTAAATGAAAATTTAATTCCAGAGAAATAAACAAAAGACATTCTTATAAACAGTTCAGAAAAAAAACATAAAACAATTTCAGAAGTCAATATTCAGTTTTAGAAGAGGATGAAGCAAACAACACAATTCTAAACAAATAGCTATTCTACATAAAAGCTGTAAATGACATATACATTCTATGTTGCATTTTAATATTATATTTAACTTTTAAGTTATATAATACTTAATATAACTAAAGTCAGTTTTCAGTGGAAAATGCATTTGTTTCTGTCGCTAAATTTCACATAAAACTACCCTTCAGCAATCTAATTTCACTTATGCATGTAATTGTCTCATTTTGAAAATATCTAAACTTGAAATACTATGAGAAAGAAAAAGAAATATACTATTTCAGCTTTGTGACTTTTAAAAATATATATGTTTTATTGATTTTAGAGAGAGAAAGGAAGAGAGAGAGAGAGAAACATTGATGTGAGAAGAACATCGATGGGCTGCCTCCTATAGGACCCCTACTGGGGATTGAGCCCATTCCCTGACTAGGAATTGAACCAGTGACCTCTCGGTGCAGGGACTAATGCTCTCAGTCCACTGAGCCACACATACTGGGCCAGCTTTGCAACATTTACTCCAATATTCCTTTGCTATTCTAACCAGAATCAACCTTGCCCACACTTGCATGATTTCTTAAAGACTGGAAACAAGCAATTTACTGGCTAGTAGGAAGAATCCTGAATCCATTTAAAACAGAAAAAGAAAGTATTATACGGCTTACAAAATGAGTCCAGGTGTCTTCATCCTAAGCCCTCTTTTATGTCATTTAAAAGATTGAGTTAGTTTTCTTTTCTTTTTTTTATTATTGCTTAAAGTAGTACAACAAGTGATAGATAGGTCTCCATTTTTTCCCCTTGACCTTCCCCCCTCCTCACTTACCCCCCAGTTTCTTGTGTCCATTGATTATGCTCATATGCATGCATACAAGTCTTTCAGTTGATCTCTTAATTCCCCTCAACCCTCCCCAGCCTTCCAGCTGTAGAAAAGATGAAAAGCATATTGTTTGATTCATTTTCCATTCAACATAGTTTTAATGAAAACTAACTCAAACAACAAGATTGAGTTAGTTTTCATTAAAACTATGTTGAATGGAGAATGAATCAAACAATATGGTCTTCATCTTTTCTCCACAATTCAACCACTAATTATTAATTTTTGAAATGCCAAAAGTTTTTCTAAAATGGATAAAACATAAAATTAAAGATAATAAAAGGTAAGGATTTTATAATCACTCGCGTACAGCTGCAGGCTGGCCTGGCTTTTTAAAGATAAGAAATTCTATTATGCATTGTGAGAGGAGGGCACCAAAGGTCCCCAGACTTGAAATAAATTGCTGTGAGTTTACCAGAGATTACCAACTACATTCATTCACCCTTTGATTAAAGCAAAACAACTTGGTCGATAAGAAATCATAAAGAAAGCAATGTCAGGCACGGAAAGTGTCCACGTTCTCACTGTTTTACATATCAGAGTTTCTACCTTCACATAGAATCCTTCCAGATACCCACATATATTTGAAATACATCAAATACATTTCAAAGCCAAGAAAAAATAAGTGAGAATTTATTGTTTATATTAAAGGACAGTTTTCTGCATATTGCTAATAATGCATTCATAGATTCTAAGGAAAATCTACTTTCTCAGTTCACACACAGAATGATATTGTGCTAGTTATAAATGGATTTATTTAAGAGTATATTGTCTTCCTAATATGTGTGAAGCACCACTGAATTCAATATATGAAAATCAAAACACAGACCTTGCCTTAAGGGTCTTCTTGTCTAATAATTCTGACCTAGTGATTGGCATAGATTCAGATTATTGCAATATTCGAGATTTAACCATATCTCTATGAAGGCATTAAAAAACAAGGGTAACATCAGTATTACTGTGGAGAAGCTAAAAGAGAGAAAATATTATGTTTTTATAAACATGTATATTTCTGTATTTAAGGATGAGAAGCTTGCGCTCTTTCTACTATATTAAACTTTCATGCACTCTAATCATCAATATTTTATAATAGTACTATAAGAAAGAAACAAAAAGAATAAAGGAAATATTAAAAGAAGCAAAGTAAAATAACTCTCTTCAAAGCATAACTGCATGATTTAAAGTTGACTTGACAACTTAGCAAGGTTGCCGGGTACAAGTAAACTAGCTAAACAGGGGAGACAATCTAAATATTGGTTTACTAGGAAGTGGATAAGTAAAATATAGTATAGCAATGCAATGGAAAGTGACTTATTTAAAAAGAGTGAGCTAGAGATATATAAAACAACAGGGATGAATCTCAAAATAATTAAGCTGAATACAATTATCCAGACAAAAAGATAACAGATAGTCCCGTTTTCTTTGTATATATTTCTGGAAAATGCAAACCTGTATATAGTGACAAGAAATAGATTGGTGGCTGCTTGGGAATAAGTGGGGTATACGGAGGCACGAGGGGTGATGGAGCACACTTTGTGGTCTGACGAATCTGTTCGCTCCATGGATTGTAGTGACAGTTCCCAGGAAGTATACACATGCCAAACTTATCAAAATGTAGTTTATTATGTATTATTTTTAAATCATACCATAATAAAGATAGCTTTTAAAACAACTTGAGATTATTTCAAAATACTTTCAGCCTTTTGGGAAAAACCAAAGTGGTGAAAGAAATTAAACTTGCTTCTCAGAAATGAAGGAAACATACACACAAACAGCTGAATTATTGTCCGCTTGGGAAGTGCTATGAGGGCAGTGTGGACAAGAGTGTGGATGATCTCAAACACAAGAACTTCTGCCTGGGAGAGTTAAGGAAGGAAGTACTGGATTTAGTTGGAAATAAGTATTTTGGTTTCACTTGCTTATATACCATTCAATTTCTAAAAATGGCAAGTTGAGGATTGAAGACTTGGAATGTACTGAATCTTTCCTGTAGGCGATGGTCCTTAGGGCAGATGGTACTTTCGGAATCTGTAAGAGACCCAGGAGGTTTGGTTTCTCAGTGACTGGAGAAGCCCCGTTCACATAGAGTAGGCAGGACGAGAGTTGCCCGATGTCCTGCAATGCCAGGACACTAAAACATTTTTCTGTCTACTATCAGGTGATCACAAACAAAATGCTTCATCTCTTTATCTTCTATATCCCTAATTTATTTAAACTCTTACCTCATAGGATTGCTATGAAAATTAAATGAGACAATATATAAAGGTTTTAGCAAAATGCCAGCTACATTGTTCACTAAATTTGGGCTATTCGTAGCTATCTTGCAAAATTGAGCTTGTTGAAGAAAAGAACATAAAAGGTAAAATGATATGCAGTTCTCACCATGTAACCACCTCTGCCTTGTGAGATGATATATCATTTCAGACTTTCAAATAGCTATAACTTTGAAAAAAATCCATTCCTTTTTTTTTAAAAAGCACATCTGAAGGACAATAACCTATGATCATGCAAACAAAACAAGGCATTTCACAAATGGGGATGAATTAGAATTCTCCCATCTTCACAACTGTAGTTTAAAGTAAACTACTCTTACTGATTTATTGGAACATGGAGACTAAAGGTTATTATGTAATATTCTGTGCTGACATATACATGAATGATTAAGGTGAGAGGGGGTTACAGTTTATAGGCAACATTATGAAAGTATCAAGATAATTTATATTTGCCATAATATATTTTATACTAGTTTTTATGCTATAGAATAATAAGAAAGAATCTGGTTACCCTTGAAATGACTTATTTTATATCAAGAAAGTTATATGAAACACTAGAGGCCTGGTGCACGAAATTTGTGCATGGAGTGGGGGTGGTGGTGGTGTCCCTCAGACCAACCTGCACCCTTTCCAATCTGGGACGCCTTTCACAATCCAGGACTGCTGGCTCCCAACCTCTCACCTGCCGATTGCTGCTAACCACTCCCCTGCAGGCCTGGGTCCCTCCCAACTGCCCTCCCCTGCAGGCCTGGGTCCCTCCCAACTGCCCTCCCTTGCTGGCCATCTTATGGTGGTCATCTTTGACCACATGGGGGAAGCCATCTTTGACCACATAGGGGAAGCCACCTTGTGGTAATCAATTTGCATATTACTCTTTTATTAGATAGGATAAGGGAATGACTGAAATCTAGCAATAGTACTGAAAAGAAAAATCCGTGAGACATGGAGCACCCTATGTGGAATTCTGAGCTATTGATATAACATAATATAAATTTAGGAAGCAAAGTCACACATTTTATTTTGTTTTATGTTGTTAGGTTAGCCTATCTGCCAGTTGAAACACAATACAATCTAAATAACACAGTTAAGGGTCTAGATTTTCTAGGACTCTCTGGAGTTTAAAGATAGTAGTGTGCTCTTGAACTAGTCTATACACCACATGTGTATGAAATATATTAATTGATATCTAAGGCACACCATGAGGTTTGTGCCTAATAGGCACAATATGAATTCAAATTATTATGTTTCTTTGAAAATGACTAAAGAACAATGCAGAATAAAGAACTGTGTGCACTTGGAAAATAGAGCAAGACTTGACAGAGTGAAGAAATACTTCAAAGAAAAGGCTTTAAATTCTAGGGTAAAAAGAAACTCATTTATGTAATGCAGGAAAGGGAATGGAAAATGATCATTCTTTCCCTTGAATTTTATATTCCTAATATAGCAAAATGCATTAATTAATCTATTTTTTAGCTTATATCTATAAACATACAAAGTGTATATGCTTAAACAAACAAATAAACAAACATTCTTTCTAGAGAAAGGTCCATTAATTTTTAATTATTTTGTGGACAATTTAACTGTAATATAGTAACAACTATATTGCTAAAAATGCATTAATTTAAATTGAATTAATTTAATGTCTAACCACCATTGCATCATCATGATTCAGTCATTTTAACCAAATCTTAGATGACTACTTGATCAAATTTAATATAGATTTAATAATTCATTTGAATTATTGAAAAATTGTAACTTTACTTGACCACTAGTTATATATTCAAAGTATATCTCAGCATATGGAGAAGTCTGATGAGTATTCTGTAAATTACGTGTAAGTTAGTTTTTTTACAGATACAATTTAAATTAATATATTTTATGATTATGTTAGAATTTTATATTTTAATTAAATGAACAGTAAAACAGAATAATAAAGACTAAACATACAAGAATAAAAAATATTGATCATTCTGGCACATAGATGACAGTTTCTTGAAGATTCATTAAAATATATACTTCCTACTTTTGTATATAACTTTAAAAATTTCATGATGAGAACTGAAAAAGATTAAGGATGGGCTCAAATAAAACAAGCAATATAATTTAAAAAACTTTTAAATGTATAGAGTTTATGGTTAAATTACCATAATATAGTTACTAGACTATATAAAATACTCTAATTTTTCTATTAAATATAAGGTAATGTATTTGCCTCCATACTTTAGATGTATAAATACTTTCTGTTTAAATAACATGTACTTATACCTTCAAATTATAATTCTAAAGAATTAATTCTAAAGAATAATTCTAAAGAATTAAAGAAGCAATTGATTCTTGATACGCTATACAGGAAAATTAAAAGCACTTGTAACCTTTTCATTATTCTCCAATAATATTTTTAAAAATTGCCTTACATATTTTGGCAATGTCATTACCAGCATGGAGTATTTGCTATAAAAAAACCAACATTAAACTCTACTCAGTCTCACTTTTGCTATATTTTCACAAAGAAATATTTTTACTAATTAACATTTGCTCTATAATTAAATATCATTTTTCTACAAATAGGTGACAGTTTTGTCCCAAGTGTATGTTGCTAGTTAAGCTATTAGATTCATGCATGCATTCATACATACACTCATTGACATTACCAAAACTCACTTTGGGTAATTTGACAATGAGCCTTGAGCATTATTGAATTTTGACTAGTACTAATGCTATGAAAGTGTAAAAAAATTTCTTCATATATCTTTTTTTAATTTAAATTCTTTATTGTTTAAAGTATTACATGAGTCTCTTTTTTCCCCATTGACTTTTCCCAGGCCTCTCCCTCCCAGCACATGTCCCCACCCTCCTACTATCTGTGTCCATTGGTTATTCTCATATGCATGCACTCAAGTCCTTTGGTTGATCTCTTACCCCATCACCTCCCAGCCCCCACTTTCCCTCACTGGTTGGACATGCTGTTCAATGCTTCTATGTCTCTGGTTCTACTTTGTTCATCATTTTATGATGTATATTATATTCCAAAAATGAGTGAGATCATGTGAGATCATGTTATCCTGCTCTGACTGGCTTATTTTGCTTAGCATAATGCTCTCCAGATCCATCCATGCTCTTGCAAATGGTAAGAACTCCTTCTTTTTTTACCACAGCATAGTATCCCATTGTGTAGATGTACCACAGTTTTCTAATCCACTCATCTGCTGATGGGCACTTAGGCTGTTTCCAAATCTTAACTATGGTAAATTGTGCTGCTATGAACATAGGGATACATATATCCTTTCTGATTGGTGTTTCTGGTTTCTTGGTATATATTCCTAGAAGTGGAATTACTAGGTCAAATGAAAGTTCCATTTTTAAGTTTTTGAGGAAACTTCATACTGTTTTCCACGCTGGCTGAACCAGCCTGTATTCCCACCAGCAGTGCACGAGGGTTCCTTTTTCTCCACATCCTCGCCAGCACTTTTTGTTTGTAATTTGTTGATGATAGCCATTCTGACAGGTGTGAGAGAAGAAGATCTAAACAAATGGAAGAATATACCATGTTCATAAATTGGTAGAATCAACATCATTAAAATGTCCATACTACCCAAAGCAATTTATAGATTCAATGCAATCCCCATTAAAATACCAATAAAATATTTCAAAGACCTAGGACAAATTCTCCAAAAATTCATCTGGATAAAAAAAAAAAAAAAGACCTCGAATAACTGCAGCAATCTAAGAAAGAAGAACAAGTTGGAGGGATCACAATACCAGGTATCAAGCTATATTACAAAGTCACTGTTCTCAAAATGGTGCCAAAATGAAAGTTTTGTAATATACTATGTATCTGCAATGGCTCATATGCCAATCCTATATCTTCAATACTGTGTTGGAATTCACATGTGACTCAAAATAAACACATGGTATCAATTTTCATAAAAAGCAATCTGTTACAACCACTTTCAGATTCAGATATAGTACTATGTAACATATATCTTTATCTGTCATCTTTTAATATTATAGGAGCAGTATTTTAATCTAAATTATCTGATATAAATTTTAGTAAATTACTTAAAATGTGTGAATGGAAGACTCTGCAATTTTGAGTCACTGCAATAAAATAATAACTTCAGAAAACAGGAAATAAATCTTAACCACTCTCTAGAAATCTCAAATGTAAAGAGAAATCATCTCAATTTTGTGTCCTAAAAAAACATTTTGTTTTTATACCACACATTTTAGACAATAAAATGAACCAAACATTAAGTGACTATTCAGTAAGTATTTTAAAATTGATTTAGAGTTATAATTTTTAAGAAAGAAATCAAGAAATTAGATAGATGTGTGACAATGCATTTCTAGGCTTCAGGAAATCTGTTTGGTCAACGTTGTGTTGGATGTAGCAATTTTCCACTTGTTCTTCCTGGTACTCCTGGTTGATATTGCTAATTGATAGCATTCTTTCACAAAGAGTACATATTTGACCTTAGAATCCTCTTTAAGGTAGCATTTTGGTGAGCTATTGTGAAACAATTAGAGCTGGCATTCAATATGAAAACCATCTTTCATGCTCAGCCTGGAGCTAAAGAGATATGAATGGTCAAGGGAGAATATAATATTCAAGTGAGACCAGAGGTCTTTCAAAACCTGATTTTGCAATGGTACAACTTGCAGGTCAGCTTTCTGTTAATCCTGCTACCAAGGATATTTGGCAATGCATGTGACACTAGTGTGTAGAGATATTCCCATAAGAGAGATGACTCATGGCCTTATTTCAACAGATCACACTGCTCTCTTCCCATTGAGAGTAAGTATAATATCTGCAACAAATGCACAAGCACAGACACATGAAAACATAAACTTTTTTTTTTTTTACTTTTCTCTACATTTGCAGATAACCTACATCGTGAATATATTTTTCTTTCCTAATATCATGTTTTAGGCAGAAGCCACATCCAAATAACCCAGAAAGACAATGAATACTGTTGAGTCATATGAAATCCAGGATAAACTACTTCTATGGATTTGGAGGCTGCTGACATTTTAGTTATAGATTCACTTTTCAGATATAAAAGAAGAAAACCACTAGAAAAAATAGTTCAAGTTCTAAAACAAATGACAAGTAGCTGCTAGGAAATCTCTCAGGCACTTATTTAAAGATAGCAATACTTCACCTCAATCCCACTTAAGAAAAGTGGTTAAATAAAAAGAGTAAAGGGTCAAGTATAGAATTCTGAGGAGAAGAAAAAAAGTCACAAGGAATAAGAGAAGAGCATGTCAAAAGGTATATAGGGAAAAACTGCAGAGTAAAATATCACGTCATTCTAGGAACATAGATTATTTCAAGAAATAATGGTGGATCAAATTACTTACATTTTTACTTTTGGAATATGAAAACATATTAAAAATAAATATATAATGTTACTGGGAAATATAAAAATGTCTGAAAATGATCAACATCATTAAGAAATTCCCCCAAATTAAAAAAATAATAATATACATATGTAATGAGACTAAGGGGAGGAATCAAACTCACCTGGGCAGAGTTTGTTGCAAAACATGAGTGGCAATGATACTCTACTCTCAAGGCAACAAAAATAGAGAACAAATTAGGGAGGCGTGTGAGTATTAGATATATAAAAGCAGATATTTCCTTGGTGATGATTAATCCTCTGTCAACTTAGAAGATGATTTTGGATGAGATTAACATTTATATCAGTGAATTTTGAGTAAGCACAAGGCCCTCTATAAGGTGTGTGGACCTTATACACTAGGATGAAGACCTGAATAGAATTAAAGGCCTCATCTCCCCTGAGAAAGAGAAACTTCTCCTACAGATAATCTTTGAGCTAGACTAAAGCATTGCCTTTCCTGGTTGTCTATTGGTCTTCACACTGAAGCTGTGCCAACAGCTCTCGATTGTTCAGCCTAGCACCACCTCTGGCTGTCTCTGTCTTTGGTCTCTATTTCATATAACAAATATATATATATATAACATTACTTGGAAATAAAAAAAGTCTGAAAATGATCAACATCATATATATATATATATATATATATATATATATATATATATATATAGAGAGAGAGAGAGAGAGAGAGAGAGAGAGAGAGAGTAGTTCTAGAGGGATAGAATCATACTGATAAATCTTCTGAATTTGTTCTAGGGCTTCTTCAATTGACTCTCTTACTGATTAGATTTAAAGACACTGATTATTCTATTTCTGGTATTAAAGAGAGCTGAGAGTGCATAAAGTGATCTGACTATAGAGATATGCAGAATATCAACATTGGGTACTCCTAACCAATCATTAACAGGAAGGAAAGATCTGGGTGACAATACAAATGATACTTTCAAACAGCTTTGTCACACTTAAGAATATTAAGCTATTGGTGGGTTTCTCCTAATTCACTGGACAAAGTGAAGAAGAGAAAAGATAAACTCAGGAATTTCAATTCCATTAAGCACCACATAAATTCCCTGAATTCTTCTATGTCTGCTATAAAAAAGACCTTTATCTCCTGTATCTATAGAGCAGTGGTTCTCAATCTTCTTAATGCCCATGACCCTTTAATACAGTTCTTCATGTTGTGGTGACCCCCAACCATAAAATTATTTTCGTTGCTGCTTCATAACTGTAATTTTGCTACTGTTATGAATACTAATGTAAATATCTGATATGCAGGATGTATTTAGGCGACCCCTGTGAAAGGGTCATTCGACCCCCAAAGGGATCGTGACCCACAGGTTGAGAACTGCTGCCAGAGAGTTAAAATTGATGAAAACCAAGCCTAGAATCCCATCGTGCCAGTGGGAGAATTACAACTAAATTATATTTATATCTTCCCAGATCTCTGTTAAAGTTAAAGCAATGATTAAGAAAGAATGAGATCCTGAAAGTTGAAATGGGAACACCCTGATAAGCCTGGAAGCATGAAGCCCTGAAATTTGGATGATTCTTTGCCATTAGAAACAACCTCTACCCCTAGAAAAAAGCAGCCTCCCTGTCCCCAGTAGGAGTAGCCCCTGCACTCTCGTCTGAGAAGAGTTCCCCTGCCTTGCTGGAGGAAACTACAATGCCCTCCTTGAGGCAGTTTCCTTATAAGAGAGTGTTGATTCTTCTGGAGACTCACCCCACTACCGCTCTTTGCTTCTAACCTCAAGTCATAACAGGCCCTTAAACTTAGGAATATAGTGTGATTATGAGAAAGTTTGCTGCACCCAAAAAGAACTACTTGAATTTTCAAATTTGTACAGACAGAAATCGAAGGAATCCATTGGAAATGGCTATGAAGGGTGTGGGATGATGGTGGTAGGAACATTGAGATGGATCTGGTTGAATTTATTGATATGGGTTCACCAAGTATAGATTCTGTCTTTAATGTTTTAACTCAAGGCATTAGAAAGGCCTCTACCTGTTTGGTTGGTTGGTAGATTCGTTGGAGGGATGGTTAAAACTTGAATAAATGGTGGCTCACCATTTGTGACATAGAAATGTCTACTCTCCCCTGGCTTAATGTAGACAAGGGAATTCAAAGGCTATGGATCTTGTAATGTTAAAGTGTATTTATCATTTGATCTACTTAATTATCTGGGTGGATGCAGAACACATATATTGCATCATGACTGTGAGAAATGAGTTTGTGACGGGAATTATGGCATCATTAAAGTGCTCCATGACCCCTATTATCATTTGACAAAGAGAAAACCTGAGTCCAGCTTATGGATGATGTTGCACAATATGCTGGCACCACCAGCAAGTAGACAGTTGCAGCACTACAGTCCCTTTCTGGGATCACCGGGACATCCCTGAGGGACAGCAGTAAGAAAAATCTTCCCCATGGTATGAACCCAAGAGTTGCACTTAGCTGTTCCTTTTTCTTGAAAGGAAATATGGTTAGATGTGCAATTAATTACATAGGAATTCATAGGCGATGGACAGTGGTTTGGCCGGAATGGTCAAGGATTAGAAGGAATGTGGTGAGAAAATTGGTGACAAGGAAGTCTGCAGGATAGATATATGAATAAATATCACTAAATGGGTAAAAAACCTGAAGGTATTTGTGTTCCTCTTCAATTAATACCACAGAGTGAACTCCGCAAAGAAAATCGTTAATAATTAAGTGGATAGGATGACCTGTTCTGTGGATACTAATCAGCCTCTTGTCCCACCTACCCTACCAATGCCCAATGAGCTCAATAACAAATATGGTAGATATTAACCCCACTAAATTAATACTCACTTTTTCCAGGTGTAGGCTGGAAAAATAAATTGCAAGTTAAACTCTGTGAATTGTCAGATACCAGGTGGTCTAAATGAGCCAATTAAAAGAGATTTTGACTGAGTGGTTCTGTAAGAAACTCACTTTAAATATAATGATACATATATATTTAAAATTAAATTAATGGAAAAAAAATGTACACCACTAACACTAATGAAAAGAAAGTAGGAGTAGCTTTGATAATATCTGACAGAGCAGACTGCAAAACAGGGAAAGTTATCGAGGATAAAAAAGGGCGTTATGTAATGATAAAGGGGTCTATTGTCCAAAAGGATAGAACACTCTATAATATCTATGCACTTAACAGCAGGGGATCAACTAAGTAGAGTCCAAAAATAAATAATAGAATTGCAAGGAAAATGATGAATCTGTGATCATAGAGCATTCAATATCCCTCTATCACAAATGCACATACCCAGTAGGCAGAATATTAGTAAAGACACAGATAAACTCAATGTCATCAACAATCAGACATAATTGAGCACTATAGACTAATTCATCCAACAACAAAAGAATACACATTCTTCTCGGGCTTACATAAACATTCACTAAGCTAGGTCACATTCTGGGCCATAAAACACACATTAACAAATTTAAAAGAACTAAAATCATACAATGTCTGTTCTCAGATGACAATGGTATTCAATTAGAAATCAATAACAAAAAAATAATTGGATAATCCCCAAATACACAAAGATTACACATACACTTCCAAATGATATATGGCTCAAAGAAAAAAGTTCAAATATTATAAAATATTTTGAACTAAATAAAAGTGAAAATTGCATTTTATCAAAATTTGTGGAATGCAGCAAAAGCACTAAATACATGTATTGGAAAATAAGAAAATTTTAAACTTTAACATATAAGTTTCTATCTTAGGAAACTTACAAAGAAGAGCAAGTTCAAAGCAAAGCAAGCAAAAGAGAACAAATAATAGGTACTAGAGTCAATGACAGAAATTGAAAATAGTAAATCAATACAGAAAATCAATGAAACCAAAGCTGGTTTGTTAGGAGGATCAATAAATTCAATAACCCACAAGTTAGTAAGCCATGATTTAGTAAAAATAGGCAGGTTTTACATATATTTTAAAAACTTTAAAAGTTGATGTAATTTAATATTGATTGTGCTGCTTATACTTATTTTTTTTGGTAAAGCTATTTATAACTCTGTTTCAAAGTATATGTTTTGAATATGTGTACTTGTTGGCAAGTAAACTTGGTTTGGGGTCTGTGGGATTTCTGCAAATGTGTGGGGAATTAATTATTAGTGTTCAGAAGAAACATCATTCTAAATTATAGCCAGGGGGAATGTTTGTGTAAAAATTATAAAATGCTAAAACACACTGTTTTATTATATTCAGGATAATTCATATTGTAATAGAGTGATTGCTGTTGTCCATGATAATTAAACTATGGTGTTATTATTAACTGGTTCTTAAATCACAATTTAAAGCCTGGCTGGAATCTTGCTTGCTGACATACAGTGAAGGAGGGTACATGATATAGAAGCTATCCAAATGAGAGTTATAAAAATGCTATTCAATAAACCTAAGATTAGATTTTTAACAAAATATTTCTCCCTAGTGTCATTTTAGAATTTTGGTTTGAGACCATAACTTTGGAGCTGAAAAAGTGATTCAGAAGGTTCACATTGTATAATTAAAAGGTGTTTTTTTTTTTTTTTGCACATGATAATTTCAAATGAAAATTTTTATTAATGGAATATTGGTTAATCAGTTATCATTCTAAACCAAAACTCAAAAGGTGATGGATATGACTATATAATAGAATAAAATAGTATATATTATATATGTGTAATTTATAAAAATATCTGATTCCATATATTAGGCTGGAAATTTAATTAAAAACTAAACTCTTTGGGAATTGTCAGATACCAGATAATTACACAAATAATTGGGGTTACAAGAAGTAGTAGAACAAAACAAAAAGACAACTCATTTTGCAGATTTTAACCATTTGGTCTTCAAAAAAATAATAATGACAGTCAATTAGATTAAATTGATGATACATATCAGCCATCAATTAATATTGATGACAAAAAGAAAAGAAACATCGTGTCAAAGAGTATTTTAACAGGTATGAGTTCCTACTTGTCAACAATAAATGCTATGTATTGATCAATCAAAGTTATACAATATCGTATTTCTGGTTAGTATATGATTTATATTTATACATACTGCATGGAATTATGATATGATTAGATAATATTTTAAATATTTGCATGTATGCATGTAATATTTAAAAATAAATATAACTTGAGACACAATGTGGGGTATACATTGGGCATGAAGAAAATGTGGAAAATAGAAAATTAGGATTTTTTTTAAAAAAGGAAAATGAAACATTTAGACAGATTTATAGAAGTCGGAGAGTTACCCTGCTGGCGTGGCTCAGTGATTGAGCATTGACCTATGGCGCCAAGAAGTCACAGTTCTATTTCCGGTCAGGGTACATGCCTGGGTTTCTGACTTCACCCCCGTGTAGGGTATGTACGAGGCAGCCAATCAGTGATTCTTTCATCATTGATGTTTCTATCTTCCTTCCCCTCTCCCTTCCTCTCTGAAATCAATAAAAAAAATCAATAAAAACATAAAAGTAGGAGACCCTGACGGGCTCAGTTGGTTGGAGAGTCCTGTGCACCGAATGGTTGTGGGTTAGATTCCTGGCTAGGACACATACCTAGGTTAGGGGTTTGATCACTGTCAAGGTATGTATAAAGGCACTGATGCATTTTCTCTCCCATATAGATGTTCTTTCTCTCTCTCTTTCCTTTTATATCTAAAAAATTAACCGAAGTCAGTGTTCTCAGCGGTTAGAGTGTGGGCCCATGCATAAAAGGGTCACGGGTTCTGTTATTGGTCAAGAGCATGTGCCTGGGTTGCAGGTCTCCCTTCTACACTCTTAAAAAAATCTGTGGGAAAAATATCCTTGGTTGAGAATTAACAACAATGAAAAAAATAATTAAAGATAAATAAATAAATGTTAGAGAAAAGTAAGATTTTACTGATCTTGTTATGAGAGAAGTCGAATTAGTTTGATTTTACTAATAAAAAGTAGAGATTCTTACGACGCTGAATTCAGGTTTCTCAAGCAAGATCTTATAGAAAACAACCAGCATCTACACAAAGGTAGACTCAGAGTGAATTTTTACAAAAGCTGAAAGAGAATGAGTTAAACACAACATTGATATGGGAATTTTGGCCTGGAAACACGAGGTGTTCCCCTAGGCAGGATGGCTTCCCCGGCTCTTGTCAGGTGGAGTTGAAGAATGAAACACGGACGAAAGGTGGCACAGCAAAGGTGGACATTTATTGAGAAAAAAAGTACAGACTCCCAAGTTGGGAGGAGAAAAGAATCCCACTGAATCCCTTTGTCCTATATTTATAATGGCTGCAGATCTTTGTGCCTCGCTATCACTTCTGATTAGTCACTATTCCCTTAGATTGGTTACGATAGGGACAAGCATGTCAAACTCGCAGCCTGTGGGCCTATTTCCCCTCTAAAAACTCCTTTCAACATCAAGATGGATAAAAACCCATCCTTAGTTGTTGTTTGTTTTTTTTTAATCCTTACCCATGGATATGTTTTATTGATTTTAAAGAGAGAGAAAAGGAGAGGGAGAGAGAGAAATATCTATGTGAGGAATATCAATGTACTCACTCTGACTGGGAGTCGGACCCACAACCTGGGTTTGTGCCCTGACTGGCAATTGAACTCATGACCTTTTGCAATACAGACAGTTCTCCAACCAATTGAGTCACAGCAGCCAAGGTGATCTTTGGTTTTAATTCAAGAGAGAAGTGGAATTAAGCATTTACATTTCTTTTTATTACATAAGTCAAATTCATTTTTAAGTTTTGAAGGTGATCATTCTTATAACCATTTCCTGACCCATCTGAATTAATTTTGTTCTACTTTAAAAACATTCTAAACCCTTCATTACAATATTTAAGGCATTTAACATGAATTGTTCATATCAACTAGTAGAATATATCTAATCTAATAAAAGAGTAATATGCTTCGGAAACACTAAAAAAAAAAAGAAGAAGAAGAAGAGTAATATACTAATTGTGTCACTCCACTACATCCCAATCCACGGCCACCAGCCATTCAGAGTGACTATATGCAAATGAACCCAACCAAGATGGTGGCTGGCAGCCAGAGATGTAGAGCAAACAGGAGGCTTCATTGCCCTGGTGATAGAGGAAGCTGCCTGCCTAGGCCAGCTGTTCCCTCTGCTCAAGGCAACAAAGTTTCAATTATAGAAGATAAATAAGCACTAGATACCTGCTTCTAGCCTCACTGGAAGCTTGGGTCACTGGGGGCTGTGGCCAGCCTGCAAACAGCCATCAGCTCCTCAACCAAGAGGGCCCCAACCTCATGGGGTGAGGGTTCCTGCTGGGGGGCTTGACCAGCCTGCAAATAGCCATCAGCCCCTCATGCAGACTGGCCAGGCACCCCAGCAGGACCCCCCTACCTGAAGGGGAAGTGACCAGTGTGAAAACGGCCCTTAGCCCCTCACCAAGTCTGTCCAGGAACCCCAGCAGGACCTCCATCCTAATCTGGGACACCCTTCAGGGCAAACCAGCTGGCCCCAACCCATGCACCAGGCCTCTATCCTATATGATAAAAGGGTAATATGCAAATTGACCCTAACAACAGAATGACTGGGAATGACTGGTCACCATGACACACACTGACCACCAGGGGGCAGATGCTCAATGCAGGAGCTGCTCCTAGTGGTCAGTACACTCCCATAGGGGGAGCTCTGCTCAGCCACAAGCCATGCTGATGGCTACCAGTATAGCAGTAGGGGTGGGAGCTTCTCCTGCCTCCTCAGTAGCACTAAGAATGTCTGACTGCAGCTGAGGCCCAATCCCCTGGGTTGGACATCCCCCAAGGGTTCCCAGACTGCGAGAGGGCACAGGTTGGGCTGAGGGAGCCCCCTGAATGCACAAATTTTTGTGCACTGGGCTTCTAGTATATATTATATATATTATATACTAAGGGCCTGGTGCACTAAAATTTGTGCACTTGGGGGGGGCTCCCTCAGTCTGGCCTGTGCCTTCTCGCAGTCTGGGACCCCTTGGGGGATGTCCACCTGCTGGCATGCCTGGTGAGGGGCTAATGGCTATTTTCAGGCTGGCCAAGCCCCTCCCAGTGGGGACCCTCACCCCATGGGGGTGTGGCCAGCCTGGGTGAGGGGCTGAGGGCAGTTTTCAGGCTGCCCACAGCTCCCATTGACCCAATGTCTCAGTGAAGCTGACTGGAATCAGGTTTCTGGGGTTTATTTATCTTTTACAATTTAAACTTTGTTACCTTGAGTGGAGGCCTAGGCAGGCAACAGAAGTCTCCTGTTTGCTTCAGCTCCCTGGCTTCTATAATTGAAACATTAGTGCTTGAGCAGAGGCCCAACTGGCCTTGTCAGGCAGTTGCAAAGGAAGCCTCCTTTTTACTCTAGATCCATGGCTGCTGCCCTCCATCTTGGCTGGGTTAATTTGCATATATCCGCTCTGATTGGCTGGGAGGTGTAGCTTGGCTGGTGAGTGGGGCTTAGTGTCTTGGAGTGATGGTCAATTTGCACATTACTCTTTTATTAGATTAGATAAACTGAGTGGCCAGATTATTATGACCACCTGACATTTGTAGGCAAATTAGCTACAATTTTGCACTGAAGTTGCTAGAGGGCCAAACCATTATCTGAATAGCACAATATACCTAAGTACCTAAGTATTTTTGCTGATCAAGTTCATCCTATCATGTTGATGGCATATCCCAATGGAGATGGCTTCTTCCAACAAGTCAATGCGCCATTCCATGGTGCTCATATTGTGCAGAAGTGGTTTCAAGAATGTGAGGGAGACTTTACCTTGCTTAGGTGGCCCCCAAAATCACCAGATCTCAATCCAATTGAGCATTTGTGGGACGAAGTTAAAAGAGCCATCAGGCAGCTGTTTCCACAACCATAAAATCTCACAGAACTGGACAGTGCTATTCATCACACATGGTGTCAGATTCCTCGCATCACCTATCAACATCTCGGTGGAGTCAATGCCAAGAAGAATTGCCACAGTATTGAAGGCAAAAGGTGGCCCAGCTAAGTACTGATGGGGTGGTCATAATAATCTGGCCACTCAGGATATATATATATATATATAATGGTTTGGCCCTCTAGCAACTTCAGCGCAAAATCATAACTAATTTGCCTACAAACCTCAGGTGGTCACAATAATCTTGTCACTCAGTGTATAGTTCCTTTTTTTTAATTTAAAAGAATCTGTAGAAATAAATACAGTACTATTTTTGTCCAAGGTCTGTTTTCAAAATGATGACCGTTCTGGTCCAGGAACTGCTGATGTCGCAAAGCAATGGAATCCAAACATTGAGAATCACTTCATTTGGTAATTGTGTACCCTTAATTTGTTGACTTTTGCTGCTTTTGTATTATAAACTTTATCTTTTATGTGTCTCCATAAAAAAATGTCTAGTAGCACCTTAAATATTCTTTGTTCACACCTTAGTCTGGCTTTACTTATTATTTCAAATCAGTTAAACGTGAAAAGGAGGGAAAATTAAGGCAGCTATCAGCTGTTAAACTGTATATACAATTTTTAGGGACACCTTATATTATAAATTCTGAACAAATGCAAACAAAATAAAACAGGAAAAAAAAAACAAATACCTTAAATATCTGAAATTAAACAAAGAAAGTCACAGTCTAGAGGGTATTTAACATTTGAGAAAGGAATATGTTGGTCGGAATCCCTAAATTCTCTCTCTTGATACACATGACCTGCCTGCGTAAGCACTTTCCCTGAGACTGCAACCTGTGATGAGACACTCCTACTATGATAAGATTATGTGTTATGACAAAGGTGAATGGATTTTGCAGCTGCCATCAAAATCCTAAATAGGCTAACTTTATCAAGAAGCATTTACCTGGATGAATGTGGCTTAATCAGGTAAAATTCCTCAAAAAAGGATTAGACCTTTCTTAGCAGAAGGAAGTGACACTTACTAAAGAAGTAAACAATCATGTTATTAACTCATTATGGATCCTAGTAGCTTTTAAGAACTGAGGCTCTTATGATTACAACTGCTAGGAACTAAATTTGATCAATAAATCAAACAATCTTGGAAGAAGACTCCATAATCCAGAAGAAAATATATCTTGGCTGACATCTTGTTTACAAGTTTGTGAAATCCTGAATAGAAGGCATAGGCAAAGCTATGCCCTGACTACTGACCCATCTATGGCATAATCAATATCACTTGCTTATGGTGATATAGCCTACAATAATATAAACAACAACAACACAAAAAAACTAATACAAAAATGAGCATGAGATGGCATTCCCATTTTTATGACTTTTGATCAGAGCAACTTTGCAGTTAGTACTTTATTGGGTAGCTGAAACTAACTGAAAAACAAAACAAAACAAAACAGTCTTTCTGGCCTGAAGAGCCTAAGGTATAGTTTTGAAGGGAGAGGACTAGGGTAGAGAGGGCACAATTTCTCTATATAAAACCTAATATTTGAGCAACCCCTGAAACATGCATGCTCAGGTCAGACTCTAAGCAGCTCAGCTAAAGATGAAGGAAATAACCTAAATTTAAGATTTAATCTTAATCCTAAAACAGTGTTTCCCACCTGACCAAGATAATTGTCTGTTAAAACAAAATATTAACACTCTTCAAAAAAATAATATCAGAATACAGAGTTGCCAACAAAATATTCAAAAATTCTAGTAAACAAACTAAAATTATTTGACATGTGAAAATTCAGGAAAATATGACCAATTTTCCTGAGAAAAGCTGATCAATTCTGAGGTGACTTAAATGTTGGATTTGACAGAAAAATACTTATGTGAATAGCATGCTACACTAAATGAGGTTAAGAAAAATATGCTCATGATGAATGAAAAATTTAAAAAAATAATTAGAAAGATGGAAGCTATAAAAAACAATCTAATAGAATTTTTAATACTAAAATGCAAAAAAAAATGGATTGGACTAAAAATCAAGGAGTTTAAAAGTAGAATAGAGATAACAGAAGACCCAGTGAACGTAAACATAGATCTATGAAAATTAGATCCTGAAACGAGAAAAGGAGCAAAAAATAGTTTTTAAACTTGAACAAATAATGACATGAAAAGCAATCTTAAAACCCTTAAATTTTGTGCAATTTGGAGTCTCAGGAGGAGGAAGAATAGGAGAGAATGGTGCAAAACAACATTTGAAGATACAATGACCGGTCATTTCCCAAGATTTGTGAAAAATATAATTTTCAGCTTCAAAAAGCTTAGTGAACTCCCAAGTGGAAAAAATAAAATGGCATCACACCTATATGCATTATATAGCAACTTGAGGTCCGGTGCATGAAATTCATGCATGGGGGGGGGTGTCCCTCAGCACAGCCTGCACCCTCTCCAATCTGAGACCCTTCAGGGGATATCTGACTGCTAGCTTAGGCCCAGGGATCAGGCCTAAACCAACAGTTGACACCCCTCTCACTATCTGGGACTGCTGGCTCCTACCTACTTGCCTGCCTGCCTGCTTGCCTGCCTGATTTCCCCTAATCACTTCTGCCTGTCAGCCTGACCACCCCCTAGCCACTCCCCTGCCAGCTCAATCGATGCCTAACTGCCCCCCCTGCTGGCCTGATCACCCCAACTGCCCTCCCCTGCCAGCCTGATTGCCCCCCAAATGCCTTACCCTGCCACTACTCACCTCCTCCACCAGGACCTGCTTCCTCCATGTGAGGCGCCCTAGATGCTGGGACGGGCCTCTTCTGCACCACATGGAACCACGAGACACCCAAACCTCATTGTGCAGAATGACCTCCAGGCCCTGCCTCCGCTATGCGCACAGCCATCTTGTGGTGGTCATCTTGTGACGATGTCACGCATGAGGGTGCAAGGACCACCTAAGCTTTTATTAGTATAGATAGTAACAAAGATAAAAGGACAACCTTGAAAGCAGAAAATAATGACACATAACATATAGGCCCAACAATACAAATGACTTCTCATTTCTAACCAGACATTATGGAGACCACAAAACCGTGATATCCTATATTAAAAGTACTCAATGAAAAAAGAAACTTTTGGGGCAGGGGATAGGGTGGGCTAGAAGAGGTCAATGGGGGGATATATGTAATACTTTCAATGATAAATATTAAAACAAGCAACCAAAAAGAAACTTTCAACCCAGAAATCTATATTCAGGGGAAAACATTTTTTAAAGAGTTTTGAATATGAAAGCAAAAATGAATGCATGAACTGTCACTCTATTATTATTCAAAAATTCAAATTTATATTTGTAAGAAATTTGTAGAGATTTAAATGTGAACTGATATTAAATAATATGGAATTCCCTGGGGCAGAGATTCATGCACAATGAAAGGAAATAAATTAGAAGAAATATTTTAATATTGCTATATGCCCTTTTTCTATAATAGAAGTGATGAGAGAAAATTAGTAAAATGTATATGAAAATAATATATAAATTGATTAATAAATAAATAATAACATGATATAATAACAACAAAGACATGATATAAAAACAACATTGATAAAAACAATGGCTGATAAATTGATTAAACTTATTCTAATATCTCCCTGTATACAAAATTAAGAATAAAAACACTTTCAGAGTGCTTCACTAATTTCCCTTGTGATGAAGTATTTACAACTTTAGCTTTAATGTCACACACTCCTTGAACTCAAGAGAAAGTAACATGTAATTTACCATTTCCAAAAATGGGTTCAGGTAGTTTCATGTAGGAATATTCCTAGCCTTTCTAGAGTTTGTTTTCGTGATTTATTAATAGTCATCGCAAATGCTGGCATCATGGAAAACTGTCTTTGAATTAATTTAAATGATAGGCCAGTGTCAGATGGGGACAAATCAATTCTTAAAATCAGTACAACCTCTCTTTCCACAAATCCTGTTAATATTTCAGCTTCTATTATATTAGGTTGCAATCTTTTGATAATAAATCTAGTACCATTACAAAGACCCCATTTATTATTAAGATTTCTCAGTAGCATGATGATTGCACCCACTTTCAATTTTAATTTATGACACAGCATTCCCGAAGGAGTAATACTATTAAGAAATTCAATGGGGAAATTTTCCTTTTTGGCATCAACCTATGAAACGATGGAATTATCACTCAAATAGGTGTGAAAATATCCATGGAGTATATCCAAAATTTCTTCATTTAATTTATGGATGTGCTCATATTTAGGACAAAGAATCTCATGTCTAGGTATATTTTTTTATTAAATCTTTATTGTTCAGATTATTACAGATGTTCCTTTTTTTTTTTAACCCCCATAGCTCCCCTCCATTTGCCCCCCCCACCTCGTACCCTTACCCCCATCACTGTATTCATCCATAGATGTAAGATTTTTGTCCAGTCTCTTCCCATACCCCTCATGTCCCCTTCCCCCTGAGAAATATCAGTCCATTCCCTTTCTATGCCCTTACTTATATTCTGTTCACCAGTTTATTCTGTTCATCAGATATTTCTATAAACTTGTTATATTCACTTGTTGATAGATATGTATTTGTTGTCACTTTGTTGTTCATATTTTTTATTTTTATCTTTTTCTTCTTCTTCCTCTTCTTAAAGAATGCCCTTCAGCATTTCAAATAATCCTGGTTTGGTAGTGATGTACTCCTTTAGCTTTTTCTTGTCTGTGAAGCTCTTTATCTGACCATCAATTTTACACGATAACCTTGCAGGGTAGACTAATCTTGGTTGTAGGTTCCTGCTATTCATGACTTTGAATATTTCTTGCCATTCCCTTCTGGCCTGCATGGTTTCTGTTGAGAAATCAGCTGACAGTTGTATGGGTCCTCCCTTGTAGGTAACTAACTGTTTTTCTCTTGCTGCTTTTCATATTCTCTCTTTGTCTTTTGCCCTTGGCATTTTAATTATGATGTGTCTTGGTGTGGTCCTCCTTGGATTCCTTTTGTTTGGAATCCTCTGCACTTCCTGGACTTATAAGTTTATTTCTTTCACCAGGTAGGGAAAGTTTTCTGTCATTATTTCTTCAAATGGTTTTTCAGTCTCTTGCTCTCTCTCTTCTTCTGGCACCCCTATAATTCTGATGTTGGTATGCTTAAAGTTGTCCCAGATGCTCCTTACACTAACTTCACACTTCTGGATTCTTTTTTCTTTTTTTCTCTTCCAGTTGGGTGCTTTTTGCTTTTTCATGTTTCAAATCTTTGACTTGATTATTGCAAATCTCTAGTCTGCTGTTGGATCTCTGTATAATATTACTAAGTTTATTGGTGGATTATAGAAAGTTCTTAAAAAACCTTAAAACCATAGTTCTGAACTCTATATCCAGTAGTATGCTTTCCACCATTTCTGTCATTTGTGACCTGTCTCTTTGTTTCTGCATTTTGGCTGCTTTCCTGCATTGATAGAGTGGCTTTCTGTGCTAGGTGTGCTATAGGGCCCAGTGATTCAGCCTCCCCAATTACCTGGGGTGGACACTCTTGTTGTACGCCTTTGAAGGCTGGGTGCACAGTCTTGTTGTAGTTATCACTGGGAGGTATCACTGGGAGGAAATGACCTCCAGGCCTTTCTCCTCATTGTTTGGGGTTTGGAACTTTTGGAGTTCTGTCCCATTGCAGTCCCTTAGGTTATGCTGCAGGCAGGCAGGCACACAGCTTGGGCACGGTTGTAAGTTGGGTGGGGTGGGGTCTCAGAATCACCAGGGCAGAGCAACCTGAGATAGCTGCCCCTCCGCTGACTCTGCAGCTTCTCCCGGATTTGGCGTCTCCACGCCCTGGCGTCTGCGCGCCCCCAAGTCCCCGAGTGTCCGCATCAGTGATTGCTGAGAACAGCTCTGCTAGAACGCCACTCATCTTCCGCCCTGTTTCCCGACAGCCTGCATCGCATTCAGTACGACCCCGGAGTTTATAATCTCCTTGCAAGCCGTGCACTTAGGTGCTGCCGCTGCCCCCTTTCGCCCACACTGCCTCTGTTTCGCGTGTGTTTGTACCTCTCAGTTTTGGTGCCGGGAACTTCTACTCAGTCTCAATGCACTCCTTCTCTTGCCTTCTAGTTGTAAAGCTTCCCCTCCCTTGGTTCTGGAGGATGGCCGTTTATCTTTATAGTTGCATTTTTATAATGTAGTTGTGGGAGACTGCGCATTTAGGTATATACTTCATGCCACCATCTTGGTTCTCCTCTAAGTATATTTTTAATATTATCTATAGATATACTATTTCCAAAGGTAGCTTCAATAATATATCCATTACAAATAATTTCACGAGGGGTTTCAATAATATCCATTTCTATTCAGCATGGAGTAACCGGCACCAAAGTTCAGTTACTAGATATAATAAATTAAGCTATAAATTTTAACTCCTTTGACAGAGCATTAGAAAACTGAGCTAAAAATAATCAATGCAGCTGAAATATTTTTAATAGTTCCTTAAAATTTCTTCATTTGTTATGTTTTAATGAAAATCAATTATAGACTTTTTTCTTTTAAAATGATTTTTTCAAAGATAATTTTCTTCGTGGGCTCCATATTATTTATGGAGAAAAAAAATATATAAAAAACAGTGTTGAAAATTTAGCCATAATTGCTTATAATGAGGCTTAAAGAAAGAGTAATAAAGAAGTTCAGAATAAGTCTCTTAAATATTAAATATAAACCATTTATCCTTGCTACCACTTATTTGAGATGATGCATACAATGTTTGAATTAGGAAAACCTTAATTAAACCTGCCCATTACAGCCATAATGAATATTTAAAGTTAGAAAGAATTCCTTCTTAGAGTCCAATTTTAGTCACAATAATGTATTTTTATATTATTATACCAAAGTATAAATATCTGTTTATTATTTTTCTCAATAAATCTCTATCTAAACATAAATTGAATATTGAAAGAGCATTGAAAGAGTAGGAGAGGCACGGGATGATTTATCAAGATCCTTCTGAAAATATTTAAGGAATATATGAATAAAAATATTTTCTTGTTCAAACTTTATTAAACTAATACTAGGATTCAAATATTTCCTTAATTTAGTTAATATTGTTTAGTTTGTTAGTATAACTTTGCTTTAAGTTAATTATCTAATTTTTATATCATTATATTATTTTGGTGTTGTTCAAAGCTAGTCTACTCACTTTTACTCAATATTTTTATCAAAAAACTTTATGACAATAACTAGGGGCTCAATGCATGAAATTCATGCACAGGTGGGGTCCCTAGGTCTGGCCTGGCATCAGTGCTGATTGGGGCCCAAAGGCCCTTGAGGGGTGGGAGAGGAGGTGATGGTAGCTGAGCTGGGCTGAGAGTGGAAGGAATGGACGCAGACACTGCCATCATTGGCACCCTGCCACCACACCTTTCCCTGCCTCCCCACTCCTCCTTCCCTCACTGCTGTGCTACCACTATGGCAGGAGGGCAGCAGGACAATCAGGGCCTGTTGGTGGTGAGGAGGAACAGGACACAGGAGATTGGCCACTAGCCCCAAGGAGGGAGCCTGGGAAAGGGGCTGCATCTGCCGCTACCCATCCCCAGTTCCCTGTTCCAGCCTGGAGCTCAACTCCAGTCAGGCGGTGGGGCATGCCGACCGGGGGTGGAGGGGGCCACAGGAGATTGGCTGGCCAGGGGAAATTGTCTATGGGAACACACTGCCCACCACCACGAGGCAGCTCCGGTGTTGAGCGTCTGCACCCTGGTGGCCAGTGTACATCATAGCAACCAGTCATTCAGTCGTAATAGTCACTTCTATATATATACTAGGGGCTCAGTGCACAAAAATTTGTGCACTCGGGGTGCAGGGAGTCCCTCAGCCCGGCCTGTGCCCTCTCAGAGTCTGGGACCCCTCAGTGGATGTCCTATGATGGCCCCAGTCTGCCAGGCACCTTTTGTGTGTGTGTGTATGCGTGTGTGTGGCCACTGGGGACCTGCCCCCAGCCGCATCTGAGGCTCGGAGCAGTCCTCCTGTGTGTGTCTACCTGCCGGGGGCCTTCCCCCAGGAACACCGTGGAGGCTTGGAGCAGGCACCCCCTCTATGTTGATCTCTCAGACTCTTGCCCTCCCCTGCATGTTGTTCTCTTTTTGAGCTGTGACCAGGGCTGCGGGCGGCCTGCCTCCCAAGCTTGCCTACTGCCCATCTTCCTCCAGCCACCAGAAAGCAGGGAAAACCCCGCCTCGTGGTCAGGCCAGCCTTTTCCTGCTCCCT
>PVJC01018768.1:0-30956 GCA_004026665.1 Murina feae | reverse complement strand
TTGAGAAATCAGCTGACAGTCGTATGGGTGCCCCCTTGTAGGTAACTAACTGCTTTTCTCTTGCAGCTTTTAAGATTCTCTCCTTGTCTTTTGCTCTTGGCATTTTAATTATGATATGTCTTGGTGTGGTCCTCCTTTGGTTCCTTTTGTTTGGAGTTCTCTGTGCTTCCTGGACTTGGAAGTCTATTTCTTTCACCAGATGAGGGAAGTTTTCTGTCATTATTTCTTCAAATAAGTTTTCAATATCTTGCTCTTTCTCTTCTTCTGACACCCCTATAATTCTGATGTTGGTGCGCTTGAAATTGTCTCAGAGACTCCTTACACTATCTTCATACTTTTTGATCCTTTTTCTTTTTTCTTCTTTTCTTTTTTCTTTTTTCTTTTTCCGCTGGGTGCTTTTGCTTCTTCATATTTCATATCTTTGACTTGCTTCTTGCAATCCTCTTGTCTGCTGTTGGATGTCTGTATAATATTCTTTATTTCAGTCAGTGTATGCTTAATTTCTAGTTGGTCCTTTATCATATCCTTGAGGGTCTCATTAGATTCATTGAGGATCTCACTAAATTTATCGGCAGTCTCTAGCATTTTCTTGAAAAACCTAATAACCGTGGTTTTGAACTCTATATCCTGTCGTTTTCTTTTCTCCATTTCTGTCATTTGTGACCTGTTTCTTTGTCTCCGCATTTTGGCTGCTTCCCTTTCTGAGTTAGGCGATCACTGTGAGGAATTAACCTCTAAGCCACTTGGTTATGAGAATCAGCTGTGTCTACAGTGGGAGAACTTCTGTGCTGGAGACACCCTTATGGGGCAAGAGTTGTTTCAGTGGGGCTTTTATGCTCACTGCATCTGCCCTGAGTGTGTTCCTTGTGGATCTGTTTTGTTTAGGTTAGTCCCACTCTGGCCACTGGGTGAGGCTGGCTCCTGTATCTTTAAGGAGATGTTGATTAAGCCTTTGCCTTAGGCTACTCAGTCTTTTATATGCAAAAGCCTCTGATGCAGCTTGGGAGGGGCGGGGCCTCGGGGAGTTTGCAGGGCAGGGTGGAGCAAATAGCTATGGTGCTTCTCAGCCCTGTGCTAAGAGACACGGGGTCTCTGTGTCCCACAGTAATTGCTGCAAGCAACGCTGAGAGAAACTCGCTTTGGATTTCCTCCCGGTGCCAGTCAGTCCCCCTTCTCCGGGTGTCTGGGTCGTCAGAAACTCACCTGGAACTGGAGTTCAGAGCTGCTGGGGACTTGTGGCTCTCTCCGTTTTGGAAAAGAACCGCGTCCTCCAGCGCCAGCCCTCTCCCCGAGCCCCGTGCGCGCGCCTCCATACCTCTGTACTTTGCTTCTGCCGCTCCTCTGAGTCTCAGACTCTTTTCTAGTTGTAGGATTTTCACTCAGCCAGCCTTCCTGTGGGTGCGAGTGGTGTTCTTGTGTTCTTTTCGTGTTTTTTCTGAAATAGTTGTTCACGGCTGCATTTACGGTGTTTACCTTATGCCGCCATCTTGCTGTTCCCCTTTTTAGTTAAATTTTGTTATTTTGTTCAGCACAGATTTTTTTTTTTTGCATTTATTCTGATTATTTTCAAGGCTTGCCTTAAAATATTATTTTTCTTGTTTTCTTATTTTTTTAAAAATAAATTTTTATTTATTTCAGAGAAGGAGAAGGAAAGAGAGATAGAAACATCAATGATGAGAATCATTCTGCCTCCTGCACTCCCCATACTAGGGATGGAGCCCAAAACCTGGGCATGTGCTCTGACCAGGAATTGAACCGTGACCTCCTGGTTCATAGGTTGATGCTCAACCACTGAGCCACACCAGCTGGGCTAAATACTATTTTTCTTGATTCCTGAGTTTGTGGGCAGCCTCTTACATTGCATGCCCAAGGCAAGTCTTTAGTCAACCTGCCCTTGCCTGGGGTCTTCTAGTTTGACCTTGCTGGAGAGGGAATCTTTCGATTTTAAAACCGGGATAGTCCTGGAGAAATTGGGAAGAGCTGGTCGTCCTGCGAGTGCCCTGAGCACTAAAAGCCTGGCTGCCAGAAATCAAATCCCAGCTTCCTGCTCTGTAGCAGACCCAGCCTCTCTGAGCCTGTCCCTCGTGTCCACAGAAGGATGGGGGGAGCAGCTCCCTGGGGGGCAGCTACTGTGAGTTTCGGTGTAATGAGCTCCGGGCAGTGCCTGGCATACCACAAGGGCTTCAGAACATTAGCTGGGAGTATCTGCCCCGTGCCCACCATGCACACAGCCTTGCCCTGAGGAATCTGTCCTAGTGGGGGGAGTCAGGTCGAGAACAAGTGATACCAAGGATTGCTGTGTAGCACCTGTGCCTGAGAGGGTGCTGGGAATGTGTATGGTCTCTTGAAAAGCAGGTTCTTTCACTGATCCCTCATTTGGCAGAAGGGCCACTCTGCTAGAGGTCAGAACTTGCCCAGGATCCCAGAAGAAGCGAGAGGCAGACCAGAGATCCCACACCAGCCCTCAGAGCTGATCTCCCACCCATTGGAGGAATAAACTCCAGCTGCTTATCTCACAGAAACATTACAGTTCTTCCCACAAGGAAGCTTGAAAAAGCCTGAGCACGTACCACAGGCTGTTTTCATGATGGAGCTGGCTGTCTAGGGACCAGGTTGTGACAGAGGGATTCGTTACTGCACACTCATTTGCACTATTGATTATTACCTACCTACTAGAGGCCCAGTGCATGAACTTCATGCACAGGTAGGGTCCCTAGTGGCTGCTGGTTGCCCACCAGGGCATTCCTTCATGCTGCACCACTCTATGATAGCCAGCACACATCATAGCAAGTAGTCAAACTCCTGAGAAGACACTTTGCCTACTAGGCTTTTATACATATAGATTCATAAAGGCCAACAAAGTTCAAAAAGAAAAGAAAGACGAATTTTTCTCAGGAGAACCTGAAGTCGGTTGGTCCTTAAATACATTCAGTTTCAGCAAATTCTGGTTGGGTCCCCCAGAAATGTTTTCCCTGGCTGACAAGGTGAGCCACCTCCCCAGGGTTAATTCACCCCTGGGGTCTGAATTCCAGATTCCAATGACAAGTGGCTTTCTTATCAGCTCAGATAGGCCTGGAGACACTAGGCCTAGGATTTTTTCCCTCTGGGCACCACATGGCCCAGGTTCAAGAATAAGCAGCACAGGACAGCTCCTGGGGAAGGCAAAGGAGTTATAACCAGCCTGACCACTCTCTCCTCTCTCAGTTCATTGGAAGGGAAGAAGGAATGTCACAGCCAGGCGCTCACATCTGGGATTAACTATGGAATCCAAGTTAGGTGACGCTAAACCTGAGGCCATTCTGAAGGAAGCTCATTTCTTTCCTTCTGGTTGGGAGACAAAACTCACAATAAAGCACTGTTTTATTTTGTTTTTAATTAATTTTATTTTTAAATTCTAAAATAATCTCTGTATTGTTTTAAAAATACATTTTTTTATTGATTTCAGAGAGGAAGGAGAGGGAGAGAGATAGGAACATCAATGACGAGAGAATCATTGATTGGCTGCCTCCTGCATGCCCCTGCTGGGGATCAAACCCACAACTGGGGCATGTGCCCTTGACTGGAAGCAAACCTGGGACCCTTCAGTCCACAGGCCAATGCTCTATCCACTGAATCAAACTGGCTAGGGCCTTTATATTAATTTGAGAGCGAGAGAAAGAAAGAGAGAGAAACATTGATTTGATGTTTCACTTATTTATTATGCACTCATTGGTTGATTTTTGTATGCGCCCTAGGGACCAGGCTGTTTGAACCTACAACCTTGAGGATCAGAATGATGCTTTGACCAAGAGAGATACCTAGCTAGGGCCAAAAGCACTGTTTTGAAAATTAAACATGGAGATGGTACCCAGGAGTGGGGAGTGCTCCCAGGCAAAGAATTCAGAGACCAAGGTGCAGGTCTCAGCTTTGTCACCCACCTCAGGCATTGGGTAAGGGTCCACATCTCTGAACTTCTGAATCTGGGACATGGAGGTGGACTGAGGTGGACTGATGTCTCCCTCAGTCCTCTCCTGAGCTCTGACATCTCTACTCTGGGGTTGTCTTCTAACATTCTCCTCCCTACTGGATCCATAGTCTCAGACCCCAAGAACTGGAGTCCCCACCGATTGGCAGTATGTGGGGGCACTGCTCCCCAAGACAGGGAATAGGGCCTTCATTCCTTTTGTACATCTCCTCACGGAATACATAGTCCCCAGTTTTGCACAGACTGCCTCTCCCTCACTCTACTTACTCCTTCAAAATCTCCAGGATATTCACTTCTGCCTCTAGCCTCACAGTACCTACTGAGGATGGAGCCCACAACCCAGGCATGTGCCCTGCCTGGGAATCAAACAGTGACCTCCTGGTTCATAGGCCAATGCGCAACCACTGAGCCATGCTGGCCAGTCGTGACAAGCGTCTGGTGATCATCTCTTTTATGCTGAGCTGGGAGAGTCTGAAGACTGTTGGTATTGGAGATGACCCCAGGGTGGAGACCCAGTGGGTTGAGATGCTATCAAAGACAGTGTAGTACAATCCTGTAAAGTGCTCCCCTCCCTCAATCCACATTCCTAGATTGCTCAGATGGTCTCCACCCCTCTGGACTCAACCGATTGGACCAGAAGTGGACACATGATCTGAGTTGGGCCAATCAGTTCCTTGACTCAAAAAGTGTTTTTGTTTTTGTTTTCTTGCCTAGAAACACTGTGCTGAGATGCAGTCCTGCTGTGGTTGAACCAGTCAAGAAATCCTGAGTCTGTGCACAGCCATTTTCTACCCAGGATGCAGAGAAAGTCTGTTTTCCAGGAAAGAGTGGCAGGGACGAAGCAGTGCTCAAAGTGACATTTGGGCTGGTATGGCTCAGTGGTTGAGCATGGACTAGGTCATGGTTAGATTCTAGGTCAGGGCACATACCCGAGTTGTAGGCTCAATCCCCAGTAGGAAGCATGCAGGAGGCAGCCAATCAATGATTCTCTCTCATCATTGATGTTCTAGCCCTCGCGCCCTCCTCCCTTCCCCTCTAAAATAGATAAAGACATTTTAAAAATGACATTTGGAGGCAGTCTTATGGGCATTCCTATCCCTGGTCAGTTCATGGTCAAGAGCTGGTGAAATGCAGGCGTGTGAGTTTTCGGATGTCCAGAACTCATCACCTTCGAAAATGTATTTCCTTTTTCTCTTGGGGAGTGACCTTTCTTCACTGTGAGTCACCTTGCAGGGACCAGTCATTCCAGGGACCTGCCTCACTATGATAGACACTCCACCCACCCCAGGAACCATATGGACTGGAGCATATCCTGAGCCAGATGAGCACAGAGGCCTCCCTCAGGACATGGATCTGGGCAAGGGACTGACAAGTCCATTTACCCCAGTGACTGAGATGGTGGCTGCCTGCCCAGGCAGTCCCTGCTGGACCCCCTGACTTTGTCCCTCCAGGCTGCCTTGGGGCCTGCCCCATTTGCAGTTGGATACAAGCTTCCTGTGCTACATCAGCCTTCCTTACATTCCCTTTGTGTTAGCAAAACCATAGTTGGTTTCTCTTTTTTTGCCACTAAGAGATCCTGACTGATCCAGTTATACCACCTGTGTGGGTTTCATGAGACAGACCGTATACAGCCGCTTAAATGAGCCCAAGTGAATTTCCATTTCTTACGACCAAGAGTCCTTACAGGTTACGCGTGAGCCCTGGACAAATCACTTTCCCTCTCTGAGTCTGTTTCTTCATGCTGAAACTGCTGCTGATTCCTGCTGTGCAGAGAAGTTGGAAGGATGAAACGCAACAACAATAGTAAAGGTAATAAAGAACAAACATCAGGTAGTTCTTAACATGTCCCATGAGTTACTCCAGACATTGCACGTGATGACCGATCCAGCCCTCACAGCAACCCTGAAAAGGAAATACTTTCAGCCGCATTTTACGGGTTAGGAAACTGAGGAACAAAGAGGCTAAGTCATCTTCCCAAAGCCTCACAGCTAAAAGGGCCAGGGCGCCTCAGTAACTGTTTTGTTCTTCAGTAAATGGCAGTTCTTATGTGTTCTTGTTAAAAGATTTCACGAGTCCAAAAAGTCAGTCTATGATTTGGGTAACGTCCCACTCAAGAAGGAGGGGCTGGCTGTTCAGGCTCCCATGGGAACAATGGCCAATTGACTGTGGAAGGTAGTTGCAAATCGTAAAATCACTCAGTCTCTCTCCCTCTCCCTTTACACAATCCTGCCAGAGTCCTCTCCACTTCTAGAGCTTCCACTGTCCCCTCTCTGCACAGTCCTCTCTCTGCATAGTCTTCCCTCAACTCTGCTTCCAGCTCAGGCCTCTCTCCTAAGAATCAGCACGTCCACCCACTGCCTGTTGGGTATTTCTGTCAGTGGGCCATGGGCACCCCAAACTCAGCATGGCCCAAGATAAACACTGCATCTGTACCCCAAGCTGCTCTGCCTCTAGAGTCTCCTATTTCTGCGAATAATGTCAATGTCATCATCCTCTAAGCTTCCTAAGTCAGCTGCCTAGGGATCCCTCACTTCCTCTTTCACCCCAAATCCAATCAATCCACCACTAACCCCAGTCTACCCTGCCTGCCCTGTCCTCATCTCTCCCCTCCCTAGAGCAGACCCTCATTCTTGCCCCATCACAACCACTGATCTCCGGTCTCTCAAGTGACCTCCCACTCCCTACTCCAAACCACATCACAGCCGAAGTGATACTTCTGAAATACAAATCTGGAGAGTCGAGCTCTGCCTCATTTTCAGTGGCTTCCTCTTGACCCCAAGATAAAGTCCAAATTCCTTTCTATGGCCTATGAGACTCCCCGATGTGGGCCCTGCCTACCCTCCCGCTGTAAACCTTGAGGTTTTCCCTCTGGCACTCCCTGCTTCAGACAGAGAATGCTAAACATTCCCCTGGGTTTTTCACTATTCATTCACTTATTTATTCAGTCAACAAAAATTTACAGGGCCCCTGCTGGAAGCCAGCCCCTGGGAGACAAACATGACTTTTGCTTTTATGAGGCCTGCACCTGCCTGGTGGATCTGTTTCATCGTCAAGATCTCAGCTTAAATGTCAGTTCAGAAGGAAATGTTCCCCACCCCTTGAACCAGGCTAAGTCCCTTGTTGTGTGTTCTTAGCCTGTTTTTCTCTGCCATAACATATACTACACCTTACCATTGTTTAACCTCTCTCTTTCCTGCCAGACTGTCAGCCCACAGGTATAGGCACTGGCTATCTTGCTCATCTCTGTATCCCCAAGCCTGGTACAAAATAGACACTCAATAAATCATTAATGAATGAATACGTGAATAAATAGCCTTATACTCAGCGAATACTCATACTCCTGGTTTTCCTACATGACTGTAAGTTTTGTTTTCTTAAACAAGAAAGATCATGCCATGTTTATATTTTTCTCCAAATAGCCTCCACATTCGTACTTAATGAATCTTGGTTGAATGGATGGACAAGTGTGTCTCTGTGTAGGAAAACGGGAGTTAGTGAGGATGGCTAAGGCAGGAAGACAGCATCTTTAGAAGACTGAGATTGTGGGGAACCCCAGAAATGTGCAGTTACATGTTTTGATTGTTCTACAGAGGGCATGGAGTTCCTTGGGTCTCAGTGCTTGCTGTATGGTGATGTCATATGGGGAGGTTGACAAAAGACTGACATCCAGGCCTCTTCCCAAGACGGCAGTCCAATCAGGCTGGGTTGAGGCTTGGGCAATGGAAGTTTTTAAAGCTTCTCAGGTGGTTCTAACTGCAGCCAGGCCTAGAAAGGTGTGGAGCCTCCTGGAATTTATAAGGCCTTGGCCAGATCTAGGTCCTCAGGTGTGTAGATAATCTGTTAGGGATTCCTGGGTATTAGATACAGACCAAGACATATAATTAGAGGTGAAACCAAGGGAATAAAGACAGAAAAAGAAGCCAGGACTGCCCGACTAGCAGTTGAGCATTAATGTATGAAACAGGATGTCATGGTTCAATTCCTGGTCAGGGCACATGTTCCGGTTGTAGGTTCAATCCCCAGTAGAGGGTGTGAATGAAGCAGCCAATCAACAATTCTCTCTTATCATTGATGTTTCTATCTCTCTCTCCCCCTCCCTTCCTCTCTGAAATCATAAGAATATATTTAAAAAAAAAAAAAAGAAAAAGAGGCCAGGGCCAATTAACCATCTCTCCTAGATATACACTTACTCTATGAGCCTTTGTACTGTAAGTTCACTGGGAATAACTTTATGGATAATCAAGCTAGTACATAGTCAAAGGCAACCATAAAAAACTTCCTGAAAAGATTAAACAAATTTAAACCAGTAGAATCTTCTGATAGCATAGAACCCCCTCAGGGGCTGCAGGGTCATCCATTCATTTTCCCACTCAACAAACATTAATCAAGCACCTACTATGTGCCAAGCACCTACTATGTCCCAAGGCACTATTCTAGATAGTAGGAAGAATGAAGCTTGTTTGAGGCCAAATTGTGTTCACCGAAAACTCATATGTTGAAATTCTAACCTAATATCTCAGAATGTGATTGTATTTAGAGACAGGGATTTTAAAGATGTGATTAAATTAAAATGAGTTCATTAGGGCTGACCCGCCCCCAGTGTAATTAGTGTACTTATATGAAGAGGAGCTTAGGACACAGACAGACACAGAAAGACCATGTGCAGACACAGGAAGAAGATGGCCATCAACAAGCCAAGGAGAGAGGCCTCAGAAGAAACCAACCTGCCAACACTTTGATTTGAGACTTCCAGCCTCCAGAACTGTGAGACAATAAATGTCTGATATTTAAGCCACCCAGACTGTGGTCCTTATTTGGCAGCCCTAGAAGTCTGATAGACAGCTAGTTATCAACAAAAGCGTGTCCCTGTTTCCTAAAGCATGTTGTTTCTGGGGGCTCAGGGAATGCTGTGGGTCTCAATGCTTGCTGAACAATGGAATCATGTGGGGAGGCTGACAAATACTGATGCCCACACCTCTCCTCCAGGGACTTCCATCCAAACAGGCTGGGTTGAGTTTACCTACTGCTATTTTTCAAAGCTCTATAGCCCCTGTTGAATTTAATAATATCCACGCTCATTGAAAGAGTTCCTTAATTCTAAGTGGCATATACTTTGTACTCGACAAACTCTCGGGTTATGTAGTGTAAACTAGCCTGTCTTTAATAATTCTCTAAGACTTGCTAAGCTCCTTGTATGAACAATAAAAAAGAGGCCTCAGGCTCAGAACCTTCCCCCGGCAGAAATATCTGGCTAGAAGTGAGTAACATTGCTGATTTATTTTCTCCACTACATGTATTTTCAGGGTTACTTATATTTAATAACAAGTTTAATGAGTTTCTATTTGTAGCAGTAATAGAATGTTTTCATTTCAGAAAAAAAAATAGGCAAAAAAATAAGTGATTAGATTTTGAGAAAAAATATTCAGTAAATCATAGCAATGTAGTTTGTGCATAAGGCAAAAACCATGATGCTGGTTTGTAAATGATAAAAGCTTGAAAGCCACCCAGTGAAGTGATTTCATAAAAATTGCTAGTTTTACCATTTTCATTAATTCAGTCACTTTTTAATTCCACCAACACTGGGCACATACTAGCTTCCAGGCATTGCGCTAAGCAATATAAAAATATTTTACTTAATTGCAGAAATATATGAGGAGACAGGAACCACATCAGCCCCATGCATTGCTGTAGCCCCAGCACTTAGCACAGCCCAAAGGCACTGAAAATGTTGCCTTTGAATGATGCATGCATATTTTGAATCAAGATCTAACATATTAGAGGATGAATATTCCAACCCAAAGTGCAGGTCACTAAGAATTGGTTGAAATGAAGGGTCAGTTATTGATTATATAACTAGTACATAATTAGTTCCCTCATTATAGTCTCTTTAAAAAATATATATTGTTGTGGGGAGGGTGTTTGTTATTCAACAAGAGTTTCTTGAAATATTAGATGAGCTGTCCTATAACCTACAATGGGCCTCTTTCCATCCATCAGTCATCCATCATCCATCCATCTCTCCACCATCTATCCCTCTACCATCCATTCATTCCATCCATCCATCCAATAAAAAACTTTGGGGGGAAATAAAACACAGGAAACCGACATTTTTCTCCTGAGAAAACTTGGTTGGCATCTGCAAAGCAATCGATAAAATTCTGCCAATTGCCAGGTGGAGAGAGGTGAAGCTTACTACCACTACCCCCTTCTTTCACCCCCAAGGAATGGTCCAGTTCCCCCACAATCCTCAAGCACTTGTGGGGCCTCCGCCCTGGTAATTAAGATGGAATTTGTAGCAGGAATAGGGGTTGGATTTCCAAGTCTACCAAAGATGAGCTGTGGCCTCCCTGTCCCTAAGTTTTCTCATCTATAAAACTGGAAATATGATAACATAAAAGAAGATTAAGTAAAGATGCATATGCTATTAGAAGAATACCTGGCATATGGTCAATGTTCAACACATTTGGTCATCATTATCGCTAATCTATAATAACGATAATATTGTTATGGAATGACGGACCTGCAAGCTCACTTCATTGGGATTTAGGATTTAGGCACTTTGCTAATTGGATAATAGGTTTCAAAACAAGATTATGGAATTTTCACAAAGAAATAACAACAGAGCTGCCTGTGGCTGCTTTCTATTTGGAAGGTAAGGAAGGTAAGTCACACCTTCAAGGCCAGGTCCGTCTGCACTACCTATAGTAAGTATTGATTAAACATTGCTGATTGGTTTCTGCTCTACCCTACTAGGTCAACTGTTCAGATGTGGATGCCACTCTAAGTCCTTTGCTTGGCTCATGCAAGACTCAAACTAATCTGGCCTGACCTGCTTGAGGAATCCAGCTTTACCCCCACTACTCTCTTTCTGGAAACTTTCACTTCAGACAGGCCGGTTGACTCACTTGCCCCTAAAAAATGTCACAGAGGATCCTGCTTCCATTCTTTTGCTCATGCTGTTCCCTGAGGCTTGATCACCTTCCCCCACACACTGCTCTCTTCTTAGATAAATTATAAGCACCCCCTTGGGCTCCAAATCCAATCACACCTTTCTTAAAGCCTAATGGGGCGTCCCCAGAGGACAGGGATCTCTTCTGCTTCAGAATTCCTCATTTGTAGTCTATTGGATTCGTTTGGAGACTCAGAAGAAAGAACATTATGATGCCACTTGTATTGTTGCCTGTGATGGTTAATTTTTTGTGTCAACCTGACTGGGCTCAGAGAGGCCCAGATAGCTGGTAAAACGTTATCCCTGGGTATGTCTATGCGGGTGCCTCCTGGAGAGATTAACATTTGAATTGGTAGATGGGATGGAGGAGGTCACCTTCACTAATCACCCTGTATGCTGAGGGCTTGAGCAGAACAAAAAGTCAGAAGAAGGGACAACTTGCTCTTACCACTGGAGCTGAGACATCCATTTTCTTCCACCAGAGATCAGCACTCCTGGCTCTCAGGCCTTCAGACTTGGACTAAATTAAACCAATGACTTACTTTTTTTTTTAATGTATATTTTATATTTTGTTGTTGTTGTTAATATTCATCCCAGGGTATTTTTTCCATTGGTTTTTAGAGAGAGTGGAAGGGAAGGAGGGAGGGAAAGAGGGAGAGAGAACGAGAGAGAGAGAGAGAGAGAGAGAGAGAGAGAGAGAGAGAGAGAGAGAGAGGAAGAGAGAGAGGTGAGCAAGACACATCTGTTGGTTGCCTCACAAATACAATAGGAATCGCACACGTAACCCTTTGGTGTGTGGGGCCACTGGCCAGGGCCAACGACTTTCTTGGTTCTCCAGCAAGCAAAGGGAAGATCCTGTGTCTCCTCTACCTCCATAATCACATGAGCCAAGTTCTTATCTGTCTAACCACCCTATTAGTTTTGTTTCTCGGCACAATCTCGACTAATAATTACCTCAAACTATTTTTATCTAATTTCTTCATGTAGACAGGAAGCTCCTTGATGACATAGAATTATTTCAATTCTATGAGTTCTCCCATAGGGTTCCAAAAAAGTCACCTTTTTCTTTTCTTTCTTTCTTTATTTTTAAATACTATTTATTTATTTAGAAAGTCACAGACAGAGGTAGAAAAGGTGAGCCAGCTGTGTTTCATGGGCTGCAAAGGAAGTGAGTTACAGAGGCAAAAGAAGAACTCGTGGAGCTTAAAAGAGAGAGAGAGAGAGAGAGAGAGAGAGAGAGAGAGAGAGAAAGAGAGAGGGGGAGAGGGAGGGAGGGAGAGCGCACAAAGGTGTGCTCTTTGAAGGAAGAAGAGAGTTCCCTTTGTTCTTGAGATAGCCAACATCATTATTTGTTGTCACTTGCAATCAAAATACACTTATTATCCATTCATTAAAAGTGGGAAAAAATTTGGATTAAGTTAAATAAATGCCACCAAGGACATTTTTTAAAAATATACTTTTATTGATTTCAGAGAGGAAGGGAGGAGAAAGGAATAGAAACATCAATGATAAGAAAATCATTGATTGGCTTCCTTCTGCATGCTCCTTACTGGGGATCAAGCCTACAACCCAAGCATGTGCCCTGACCGGGAATCAAATCATGACCTCCTGTTTCATAGGTCGATGCTCCACCACTGAGCCACACAAGCTGGGCCCACAAAAGACATTTTAACACTTGTATGTAGCCAAGAGATCCTTTTACTTCTAACTTCTAGGCAGGACCTATTTGCTTGTATGTGTATGTGTGTAATTTTTAATTGATGAAAGGGCGAGGGGGGGGAGAAAGAGAGAGAGAGAGAGAGAGAGAGAGAGAGAGAGAGAGAGAGAGAGAGAGAGAGATGGACTTGTTGTTCCACTTATTTATGCATTAAATGGTTGATTCTTGTATGTGACCTGACCAGAAATCAAAACCACAACAACCTTGGGGTATTGGGATGATGCTCTAACCAACTGAGCGACCAGGCCAGGGGAGCATTGTATTTTATATTCATCTCTCCTAAGTTCAACTATACAGTTCTATCATAGTTACAAATGAATATTAGGGGAAGGTTGTTATAAACCTCAGTGATAGAAAAAGCTGTTATCCAGGCCAAAATGAAGTGAGAAAAGCCAAGAGCCAAAGCTTCAACAATTACAATGGATTGTCTAAATGCAGATTCAACAAATCCTACACCTTGTAGAATGGGATGAGAGCCCAGGATGAACAGCCAGCATTCATGATGTTGCCCTCCCTTATTCAGAGAAGGCTTAATTTTCTAATATCATCTATCTAGAGAAGGCATGAAACCAAATAATTCCTTTTCATAAAATTTCTAACCCAAATGTCTACAATTTTTTTTAAAAATGAGGCTCTGTAGAATATTTACACCCTGTGAATTAATACCTTCATTCAAGAAATATTTATTGAGCAACTGTCATAGACCAAGCACTGTCTAGCTGGTGAGGAAAGAGGGGTGAACAAGACATAGGGGATTCTTGTTCCGCTAGAATTTACATTCTATGTGGGGAAGAGAGCGTCCCCTTTTTCCTCCCACTGACCCCCTCCAGCCTGCCCCCACCTCTTACCCCAAGCAAGGAAATAAGATAATAAACAAATAAGATAATTTCAGGTACTGAGAAGTGCTATAATATATACAGAAATGTAAGAGAATGACTTAGTAAACATTGCATGGGATAGGGGATAAATTACGTTGGGTGGCCCTGAAAGGCCTTGTTGAGGAAGGGATATGTGAGGTCATTTCCATCCTCCATTCCTCCTGCATTTGCATCCCATCCTCCAGGCTCCCTCTCGGACCCTTTCAGCTGGGAGACCCCTTGCCTCAGATCCACTGACCAGCTTCCCTGAAGTGGGGAGAAGAAAATGAGACATTGCTTTCCTGAAGGGGCATTTCAGTATCCCTGCAAGTTCTGGTTTCAGAAGGAAGTGTTTGCAAAACCTGATGACTCCCTGGCACCAACCAATCAGTGGAGATCATGAGGGGGCAGCCTCGAAAGCTGGTGAATGTTCTATTGGGATTCTCCCCTAAGGTCTCCAGATAAAAGCCCTTGGTATAGGGACTCTGTGTGTGCACTCTCTCTTTTTTTCTGGAGCACACCAAGAAGGTTCCCAGAAAAGGCCAGCAATGGGTCAATGGCTTTCAATGGAGAAGGTCATTTTATTCTCCTGGGTTTAGCCACCAAGGTTCTGCCACCTCCCCTCCCCCCACACACCCAGGAGTTGGTAATCAAACAATGACTGCCACTAATTCAGCCAGAGGTTTGAAGCTAGTTTAGCCTTGATGTGCTCTACACCAGCCATCCAGACATTACCTGGGCCAAGGCTTTCATGGCCTGACAATCTGATACCTTGACACAGCCTCTGAGTGACTCCTCCAGAGCTAGCCACCGTCTCACTCTTCTCCAAAGTACAATCTGTGGCTCCATTCATGCTTTTCAACTGCCAGCCTGCCTGGGAAGCTTACTTCTCTGCCCATCTGGACATCTGGCATCTTCCCCGAAGGGCTGGTTACAAAACTGCCACCTGCTTCCAGTGAAAATGTTGGAGACGTTTTCAGTTTTGTATCACGTGCCTCAGGAATGTGAGTAATTCCGTTTAAGAAGATGCTTGATTAAGTGTTTAGAACCCGAATCCATTTGGTAATTCTTTAATCCCTAGAGCATAGCCTGTCTGAAATGGAAACGTCCCTGATCAAACATTGTCCTAGAAAGAAGTCTGGTTTAGCTGGTTCAGAGCACATAGGGATGGCTTCCTGCAAAGAATAGTAACAGCAATTCCAACATATAAAATCTCCCTGGCCAACTCAGACCCTTTGGCCGAAGGGGACTCATATGCCACTAGACACCTGGCCTGTGAGAGAAATGAGAGAAAGGAAGAGCTGCATCATCAGGCCTCATTATGTAATTCATCCTCTCTTCCCACCCCGCTGCCCAGCCCCAGGTGGAAGTACTTAGAGACCAAGTTCACTGAGCAATTACTTATATAAAAGTTATTTCATAGGCCCGTAGAAAACTCTCTTTCTTGATGTGCTCCTGCCAACTGCAGACAGAAGCAGTGCTGTGGAGGGACGCTGAGAGACGAGCCGGATTTTATCTTGCTGGGGCCTCCAAATGTTATGAAAGCAACATTCATGAGAATAAGACCACCGACTCCAATTAGGTCTTAAACAGCAAGTGAGGATTTATTGAGCTGGCCAGCTGGTTGCAGTGCCAGCCCCCACCAAAGTAAGGACTGACACTACAGCAGCGACCAGATGCAGAAGCAAGCTTTTATTCACAAAAACTGCAAAAAGGTGACACACAAAGTTTGTTGCTCTATTTCTCACAGACTCGTAAGTTTTGACTAGAGCATAACTATTATCTCTAGCAGTAGCAGTAAGTCCTACTGAGCTGCAAACAAACGAGGGCAAGTTGACCTTTACAGCAGCACTGTGGGAACCACTCCAGAGATGCCTGATAGTTAAGGCCAAAGAAAGCACAGAGGTCTTGTTGTCAGTACGCCGGATGTCCAAGGTCACTCTGTGCCTAGGCTAAGATACCATAAGCAGGTGCAAGGACACAAGCACAACAATCCCACAGTATACTGTGCATGCATGCCCTTCTGAAGCCACAATATGATTGAGATAACTATTGGCATGAAGGCTTCTTTGTCTCTGGAATAACATACAAGTTACTGACCAGCTAGTATGCTGGAGAGACAGAGCTGAAAGAGAAGCTCAGAGAGAGTTAATCTGTGAGGCTACAGAGACCAGCAGGTGTGCTGGGCAGAGGAGTGTGCTAGAGAAGCTGAGGCAGGCTCAGAGGATGTAGGTTCTATGTGTGCAGGGATGACAGGAGAAACTGCTGAGCGAGAGAGGCTGGAAAAGCTGCTGAAGCAGAGAGCTCAGGTGCCACTACTTTGTGAGGTTGCTCAGATAATGACTGTAGGTTCAGAGTCTGATGCTGTTTTTATGGGAAAGATATGTATTTGCCAGCCGATGTCCAGCAGCCTGCCTGTGAAGGACTTCTGTGAAGGACTGTTTTGTCTAATGGCTCTATGGCCACTGGCTTCTATATACCCGGTATACAAATAAGTCCAGTCCTAGGCAGCGGGGCTCAGACCCAATAGTTAGGGTAGCAAGTATGGTTTGCGAAGGAACCTACTCTGGCATAGTCGAGGAGAATTTAGGAGAATATATGGACTCAGAGCAACTCAGAGCACCTGTGCTTGGGCTGTGCCCCCTGGCTGTGCTCTGACAAGCACCCACCCACAGAAGCTAGCAGAGAGCTGAGAGTAGGAGCTCTGAGAATGAGACTCTCAGTCACTGTGGTTCCCACACCCATCACCCAAAGCTACGCTAAGAAAAGCACATGGCTTGGAAGGAGGCAGACCAAGATGTCCTCATGACATGAAGGAAGGAAAGAAAACAACTGGCTTCTGTGTAACTTGAAAACTGGTGTATATTTCAACAGACAAGAACTCACTGGCTCAGTTCTGCCAGGGGAATATTTTTTTCCCCTCAGAGCGCCAGGTGTGACCTGGCATATATAAATACCTGAGTAGTTTCCTTCCATTACTGCTGAGGTGGAACCAAAGGGTCTATAAAGTGTGAAATGAGAAATGGACGTGGTGTGGCTTAATGCTCAGGTGATGTTGTAGTAGGAACAATAGGTCAGGTGCAGAGGGTTACCATGGCGGAGAGCCCTGGGTGCCTAGCAACAGGCAAAACAACCCCTTGCAGGACCACTATCTTAAGTGTTAACCCCTGGAAGATGACTTCTAGGCTTCAGCTCCAGGCCCAAAAAAGCAGCAAAATCAGATGGAGTGACACCATGACCAACATCAAGACCAGCTGCATTGACCGATGAAACCCCTGGCGCCTGCCAATCAGTGGCAATCACGAAGGGGCACACCTGAAAAGCTGATGAATGTTCTATTGGGATTCTCCCCTAAGACCTCCAGATAAAAGCCTTAGGTACAGGGACTCTGTGTGTGCCCTCTCTCTTTTCCAGAGCACGCCGTGTCCTTTCCTCTTTATCCCTCAAGGTGCATGTCTCGTTCTCCCTTTTTCTCCTAAGCTCCAAGGGTCCTTCTTCTACCTCTACAACTTTCTAAATAAACTTCCCCTTATGATTTGAGTTCCTTGGCTCTGAATTCTTTCAAGCCAAACTCAAGTACTGAGGTCACTGAGTGCATTTCCTTTCTGCATCCTCCACACTTGCTTGCTGCTGCCAGCTCTGGACAAGCCCTTCTCCCCACTGGGCACACAGCACATCTCTCTGAGTCCTGCTCTGCTTTTGTTCTTTACTCTAGACACTCCAGTTTCAAATTCCTCCTACCACCAGACTTATCTCAAAATATGGTTTCATTATACTGGAATTCAGCTTCCAGTGCCATGGTTTATTGGTCCCGTTTCCTGAGTTCCTGCTCTCTCAGTTAACACCAACCCCATCCTAGTGTTGGCCCCAGAATACCTGTGTGCAGGCTTCTTCCCCGAGGCCGACTCCTTCGAGGTGGAGACAGGTCAGAATCAGAGCTCTGATGTCTCCATCTATTCCGTGGAGGTGACAGACTGAACTCCCTTCCAACTGCCACTTGGGTGGGAAGAGAAGTCCAACGTGTGACTCTGATGTCCTCTAGGTGAAGAGCTTGTATGAAATTTCTTATAACTGGTGAAGAGCCTTATTTCCAAAATGGTATTTTGCCTGCTTTTTTTTTTCATGGCAGAGAGAGGTCTGTGTCATATTCACATTTGCTGGTCTTCAGGATGGAGGGATGAGATGGTTTGGCCACTTCCGATGTGAAGAGGTTTGGCTAGAGGCTCTTGCTGAGGCTTTGAATTCTGGTTTGAATTCTGGGCACTGAGTGAGGAACACTAGGATCCAAATCGGGGGAGTCATGTCGGGCCCTCCTGAGTTTCCATGTGTCAAAGGAGTCAAGAGTCCTTCTCGGCTGAGACGTGTCAGGGGAGCTGTTTTGAGCCCTTCGGTGGGGAGAGATATCTGAAGACATGTGCTGGGCCCTCCTCGGAGGAGATGAATCTGGGGAGTCACAACTGAAATGTCTGTGTGACAGTAGATCCTCACTGTGGCCTCCCAGAAGCTTCCATTTGGTACTGGAACAAAAGGTTTCCATCTGCTTTACATCTTCTGGTTGCTCATCCACAAATTCAGCCATTATCCACCTTGTCCTCTCAGGGAGGAGTACCAGGCACCACTGCTCTCTCTTTCCCTCTCTGGGCCCAGTGATGCCTCACCAGGGCAGTGAGCACTCCTGCAACTGGGCTCCCCAGTGCCAGCATGGCCTTCCACAAATCCAGCCTCTGCCCTGGCCTCAGGTCTGCAAAGTCCTTTGGAAGGGTCTATCGGGGTCTTTTCCTGCCTCCCCCCCAGGATGACCAATGGCCCTTTAAAAATACATATTTTTATTAATTTCAGAGGAATGGAGAGGGAGAGAAAGAAATATCACTGACAAAAGAGAATCATTGATTGGCCACCTCCTGCATGCCCCCTATTTAGAATTAAGCCCACAACCCAGGCATGTGTGCTGACGAGGAATTGAACTGTGACTTCCTGGTTAATAGGTTACCCTCAATCACTGAGCCACACCATCCTGGCTAAAACTACCTCCCTCAGCAGACTGTGAGCATCCTGAATGTTGCAAATATGTCTTTCCCAGTGCCCCAGGCACTGAGAAAGTGCTCAATAAATGCTTGTAGAAAGAAGAAAGGAAAGAGGGGTGATGGGGAGCCCTTTGAGCTTCCTGTGTTGCCATACTCTACTGAAATCACATGTCACCCTGCTCAGCTAACTGCTTAGACTGTAAAAAGGTCACTTCAATTGAAAGGTCATGGTTTAGCATCTTCTCTACTCCTCCATTTGGGGGGAATCCCTTAGTGGTAAGACCAGCTTCATATACATGTGACCTGTGCAGTCTCACAGGACCCACACTGAGAGGATCCCCACACTTGCATTAATGCTCTTATATCGCTGTGTTAAAACTCTCAATACATTTTTAATGAAGGATCCACCCCACACTTTTCTTTTTGCACTTAGACTTGCAAGTTATGTAGCTGCTTCTGCCTGGTGGGTGTGGAAATCATGAAGTCTGGGGCTCAAATCTTCCTGCTTTTCACACTCTCGGAATAAGACAAAGATGAAGTCCTTGTCCTCTGAAGCCTATATTTACCGAGCATTCACTATCTGAAGGCTGACTGAATACTTTTTGCACATGTCTCTGCTGCTATTTTTGCTTTTTTGTATATCTATCCAATGCTATTTTTCAAAGCTATGTAGTTATTGATGAATTTAAGAAAATGCACACTTATTTGAAAAAGTGCCCTGAATGTCATTGAAGTGGCATTTTAACATTATGTATAGTTTGTACCAAAGTCTCATTTGGATTCTAGTATAGCTTTTCTTTGTTTTAATCTTTACTCAAGGGCATGGAGAGAGAGAGAGAGAGAGAAACAATTGAGGATTTAACTCAAAATTCAGTATGTGCCCTGACCCGGAATCAAACCAGCACATGGCTTTTGCTGTAGACTCTCCTCTTTTCCACTTACCCTGAGGTGAGATTTACAGTAACACCAGAGGCCCAGTGTTACTAGTATGGTCCGTAGCGGCTGCTGGCTGCCAGCCAGGGCCTTCCTTCATTCCTCACCACCTCCTAGTGGTCAGCGCACATCATAGTGAGTGGTCAAGCGCCCAGGCCCTCAAACTCCCATCGAAGGAGACAATTTGCATATTAGGCATATATATATAGATAGATAGACTAGGCTCCCAGTGCACAAAAATTTGTGCACTCGGGGTGGGGGGGGCTCCCTCAGCCTGGCCTGTGCCTTCTCGCAGTCTGGGACACCTCGAGGGATGTCCACCTGCTGGCGTGCCTGGCCAGTCTGGGTGAGGGGCTGATGGCTATTTGCAGGCTGGCCAAGCCCCCCAGTGTGGACCCTCACCCCATTCGGATGTGGCCAGCCTAGGTGAGGGGCTGAGGGCTGTTTTCAGTCTGCCCACAGTCCCTTCAGGGTTCAGGTCCCTACTGGGGTACCTGGCCAGCCTGGGTGAGGGGCTGAGGGCCGTTTTCAGGCTGCCCACAGCTCCCATTGACCCAGCATCCCAGCAAGGCTGGCTGGAATCAGGTTTCTGGGGTTTATTTGTCTTCTATAATTGAAACATTGTTGCCTTGAGCAGAGGCCCAGCCAGCCTAGGCAGGCAGTTTCAACTCCATCACTGGTGCAATGGAAGCCTCCCTGTTTGCTCTAGCTCTGTGGATGCTGGCTGACATCTTGGCTGGGTTAATTTGCATACAGCCACTCTGATTGGCTGGTGGGCATGGCTTAGATGTCTTGGTGTGATGGTTAATTTACATATTACTCTTTTATTAGATTAGACTAGTGACCTGGCACATGAAATAGTCTAAGACCCGGGACCCCGGGACCCCGGGACCCCGGGACTCCTCAATATATTGCCCCAAAAAGGTAGGCCAGAACCGGGGGTCCCGCCTTCGCGGAGTGCACAGCCATAGAACCCCCAGGCCTCGCTGCGCAGAGCAGCCATTGGGCCCATCTCCCCAGCATGTGCAGCCAAGGGATCCCCAGACCCCACCCAATTGCTCGTACCCACTGCTCATGCAGCCTCCTTGTGACAGCATGAGGGCATCATGGCATGAGGGCATGATGATCACCTAGGCTATTATTAGTATTGATATGGCACACCTGCCTCAGGGCACTCTGCTAAGCTGTGCCCTACCCTGGGTCTGCAGGTAGCACATTTTTCCATTTGACCTAATTCAGTATTGTGGTTGGTTGGTTATATGCTCACCTCTCTTTCTAGCTACTCTCCTGATAATAATGGCTAAGGACTCTTTCAGACTCACCCAGTACTCAGTCCGTCCTGAGCCCTGCATGTATCCTGAGAGGAGCAATCATGAGCACGGAGCCAAAACGTTGGGTTTGAACCCAGTTTCCACCTTTGTGAGCCATGAACAACAAAAGTACCCATATCTGGACCATGACTGAGGGGAGCATGTCTCATTATCAAATATCTTTTTTAAGTATAGAAAATACTGTGATAACATCTCTATATCTGCCACCCAGCTTAAGAAATAAAGTATTACAAATAAGATTGATGATGCTGCACTAGCCAGTTTGGTTTAGTGTACTGAAGGGTCCCAGGTTCTATTCTGGTCAGGAGCACATGCCCAGGTTTTGGGCATGGTCCCAGTAAGGGGCATGCAGGAGGCAGCCAATCAATGATTCTCTCTCATCATTGATGTTTCTGTCTATTTCTCCATTTATCTCTGAAATCAATACACACACACACACACACACACATACATACTAGGCGCCCGGTGCATGAAAAATTCGTGCACTGGGGAGGGGGGTGTCCTCAGCCCAGCCTGCCCCCTCTCACATATTGGGAGCCCTCAGGGGGTGTCCTACTGATGGCTTAGGCTTGCTCCCTGATCCCCTTGGGGAGTGGGCCTAAGCCACAGTCTGGCCTCTCTTTATGGGAGGCAACTAGGCTAATCAGGGGAAGCCACCAGCCCCATCACCCTGCTGCTGCAGCCACTGCCAGTCACTGCAGCCACCAAAGTGTTTTCATCAACACGGACTCCAGTCCCTTCACCATGAAGAAATGACAACTTTCTTTAGGCATTTTCAAGATGTGTCTTTCATAGGATATGACCTTTCTTTCTTTCTTTCTTTCTTTCTTTCTTTCTTTCTTTCTTTCTTTCTTTCTTTCTTTTCCTCACCTGAGTATATGTTTCCATTGATTTTTAGAGAATGTGGAAGAGAAGAAAAAAACAGAGAGAAACATCAAAGTGAGAGGAACACTTTGATTGGTTGCCTCCTGCATATGCCCTGACCTGGGCCCCAGCCAGGGAGGAGCCTGCAACCTAGGTACATGCCCTTGGTCAGAATTGAACCCAGACCCTGCAGTCAGCAGGCTGAGGCATTATGCACTAAGCCAAACTGGCTAGGACAGGATATGACATTTCTTAGCCCTCCAGCAGTGGACCTTCTTTTTTTTTTCTCCAGATCACCTTTAGGGATGCTTATTACCCAAGTTACTAAGAATATTACCAGTGGCATGCAGGGAGTTTAGCCAATGAGCAGTAAGAAAAGGTATTTCCTCTGTAGTTCACTCCAATCACCGGCTCCACCCCTGCCCCTCCAATCCCAGCTCTACCCCTACCCAGGCCTGTAACCTCTGGCTGAGGATGCAGGCCTGGGCAGGGGACCCCCAAAACCCTCTGATCACCTGCTTCACAGAGCCCAGGCCTCTGTGATCACCAGCTCTGATTCTTCCCCCTGCCATTGCTGGCTCTGCCCTTGCCCACTGGCAGCCTCTGGTCAAGGCTGCAGGCCTGGACAGGAGACCCCCAGACCCCTCCTTTGCCAGCTCCACCAGTGCCCAGACCCCTGCGATCGCAGGTTCCACCCCTGCCCCGCTGATTGCTGACTCTGTGGAACCCAGGCCCCTGTGATCTCGGGCCTTGCCCCTGCCCAGGCCTAAGGCTCTGGCCCAGGCCTTATGCCTGGGTAAGGTACCCTCATATCCCTCTGATCACTGGCTCTGCCCCTGCCCCCTCCAATCACCAGCTCTGCCCTTGCCCATGCCTGAGGCCTCTGGTGAAGGCCTCTGGCCTGGGCAGGGAACCCCTAGCCCCCTCTGATTGCTTGTTCTGCCCTTTGGGTCCCCCACCTCCCCTGCCACCTGCCTGGCTAACAGGCCTGACCACTACAGTGGTGGGGCTGAGCTGGACTGGGCGCCACCATCTTGTGTCCATGGGGCTGGCCATATTGTGGCTATGGGCACTGCCATATTGTTGCCATGGGGATGGCCACCTTTGTCATGGAGTGATGCCTAATTTGCATATTACTCATTTATTATATAGGATATATATTTTATAATATATATTTTAATATATATATATTTTAAAGATTGATGATGTTTATTTCCTTTTTCCATTTGAAGCCCTTTCCACATACCTCAGTAAACCACCACCATGAGATGCCTTTGCATGTGTTTATACCTTTACTTCTCTTGTAGCCTACACCACATACAGCATGATTTCACATGCGTCCTTCTACAATGCTTCTTGTTGCTCCACATTACCTTTATGGTGGGTGGTATCTCATGTGTGAATATATTTCATGCATGATCCCATCACAGTTTATTCTGCTATTGAGAAGGGACATAATTTATCTTTCTAAAGTCTACCTGGAGTGGCATTTCAAATGTCACAAGTTAGATAAATATGTGAAATGCTCCACTGATAATGGGGACTAGGCCCCAAATGACCAAGGCATCATATTTATACCTTGAAACAGTACAAAGGCCGACCAAGTCTCATCTCTGGGGCAGGATGCCCATGGGGTCCCACCCTTGTGTCCCCTAGGTGCACCATTGAGGCTGTTCATTACGGAAAACACCAGACTTGCTACCAGGAAATGAAAATCAGTATGCAGTGGGTGACTGGCTTCTAAAGTCTCCCCAGCTGTGACCCCCCCCCCCACTCCCCTACGGCCATTCTGGGAAGATGCTGATGAACTCACTGACCAATCATGGAGAATTCCAACACCTTTGCCAGGAATCCTAGATGAAACTGTAGCTTAGCTTAAACAATTCAGGAAAGTCCCTGAATCACCAGGGCTGAAAATTAGTTCCTTTGTCACCCAAAGCACTGAATCATAAGAAGTAGAAATACTAGGTTCCATTCCAGCTAGCAGAACTCCCCTGGACATTGCTGTGGGGAACAGGTATGGCTTTGTAGGTCAGCACACAAAAATCCCCACCTCTGCCACCATTTTTCAGGTGTGTGACCTTAGAGAAACTGCTTCCAGTCTCCGAACTTTTGTTCCCTTGTCTCTAAATGGGAGACTAAAATAATAATAAATGCATATGTCTAACTTAATGCTTCATTCCCAACTCTTTCGGTATGTTGGGGCCCAGGGTGGGCCACCTCAGGATATTTCAAATTAAAATCACTTGAGAAACAGGGGTGCAGGGATGCATTCTCTGACTCTCTGCTGTCTTTAAAAGCAAAAATAACTCTCCCTGTTCTCTCAGGTACCTTGCTTCTGTTAAGAGCCAACCTTATCACAAGAGTTAAAATAACCTGTAATGAAAAAAAAGGGGGAAGAAAAAGGAGGAAGAGGAGAGAAGAAGAAGAAGAAGAAGAAGAAGAAGAAGAAGAAGAAGAAGAAGAAGAAGAAGAAGGAGGAGGAGGAGGAGGAGGAGGAGAAGGAGGAGGAAGAGGAGGAGGAGGAGGAGGATCCAGAATGGAAAAGCTTGTATAAAACCTTGTAGCACCTTTATGGATTTTCTACCTCAGCCCAAACCTTGCTTAGATTCCTTTGTCATGAGCACTAACTTTCTTTGTCCTGTGAATTTTTCACAAATGTATTGCTTCTTTGTCTGAAAAGGTGCCTGGTTTGATCATTGAGCCTCATTTTACAACCTTAGCCTCATATTATGAGTCTCCCTTGCTCTTATATTAAACTAGAGGCCCGGTGAATGAATTCATGCCCGCTGAAGGGAGGGGCCTTGGGCAGTTGGCAGGCAGGCACTGCACCTGGTCGAACTCCCAGTAGAACTCCCTGCCAAGGGGAAAATTTGCATGTTAGCCTTTTATTATATAGGATTGGTTTTTCTCCTGTTAATCTAGTCTTGTATCTATTTTATTATCACTCAAGCCATAAGAACTAAAGAAGGGTGGAAGGGAGGCCTCTTCTGACAGGTAACAGCATCCAAATTACTTTGTGGGGAACCACCCCAATACCACTCATGATTTACATTTTGGGTGGTTCCTCTATCCTTAACTTCAGAGGTGCGTGGAGGTCTCAGGCTTGGGTAACAAAGTTACCCATGTTCCCAACCCAACCATTGGTTCATAATTAGGCACATGAGGCAGTTAGAGCCAATAAAATGCAATGAGACTTTTATTGCAACTTAAGGGGCTCTTTCCTGCTGAACTTGAACATGGGAGGATGTAAGCCTGGAGTTGCAGCAAGTCACCATACTTTCAACCAAGAATGAAGGTCATAGAGAGACTGATTTTGCTGACTGTTTTTGTTTTTGTGTTGCTGAGAGATGGAAAGAAGTCAAGTCCTAGTGTCATTATTGGAATTCCTGGACCAAGTTATACTGAAGGCCAAGATCTACTCTTGGGATTTTTCAGTTTTTTATCAACCTATTTGTTTTGCCTAAGCCAGTGTGAGTTTCTTTCTTTCTTTCTTTCTTTCTTTCTTTCTTTCTTTCTTTCTTTCTTTCTTTCTTTCTTTCTTTCTTTCTTTTTCTTTTTGTCACTTGCAGGATAGTAAATCTTAACCAACATTGTCTCATTCGGTAACTACCAGGATTAATCAAGAAGATATGGAAGATTCCAACTGTGGGCCAGATTCCCTTTCCCTGTCCTGTTCTTGTTCTAATCCAAAGCTATCTTCATTTTACTGCTTTTTTTATTTTATGTAATCCTAAATTTATTCTGAGTTTCTAGAATTATCTGAAAACTATATTAGAAAATTAAAAAAATTAAAGATGCTTACCTTAAGGAAAAAAATGATTATTTGGCAAAGCGATCCCTTCCTAGAAATATTTAAAAGGCTGTCATATAAAAATAATCAGATTTCAACTTAGAGAGTGGAATTGGGTGGCTGGGTGGAAGTTAGCAGAAGATACTTTGCTTCAATGGGAAGAAAAATATTTAGTAACAAAAACAAGCTCTGACTAGCTCTTCTGAGGCACTGGGGTTTCCCATCCCATTGATCTTCCTTTTGAGAATGGCAATCACAGGTTGTGACTTGTGGAGGGGACTCCTCCTTCAAGAAGACAGTTACATGGGTGGCCACCAAAGCCCTCTCACTTATAGGATATAGGACTAGGATTCTAAATAAAGTGTCAAATATTACTACCATTTATTCCCCCAATGTAAGAGTATCTTCAGTGTTTCCAATGAAAATAGATTTTTGAGCAATTTGAAGATATAAACTTTTAGAAATACAAAAATGAAATAGTCTGTTGACATAAGAAATGTCTGAACCTATAAAAAATGTTATAAATCCTAGTTGGTTTGGCTCAGTGGGTAGAGGGCCTGTGGACTGAAGGGTCCTGGGTTCAATTCAGGTCAAGGGCACATGCCTGGGTTGCAGGCTCAGTCCCTAGTAGGAGGCATGCAGGAGGCAACTGATCAATGATTCTCTCTCATTATTGATGTTGCAATCTCTCTCTCCCTCTCCCTTCCTCTTTGAAATCAACAAAAATACATATTTTTTAAAAATTATAAGATTTCATTTGAGCCAAAATTGCCAGGAAGCAAGATCTCAAATGGCTTCGGAGAATGACAGTTTTGCAGTTTATTTTACATTTGAAATTAAGGAGGGAAGGGAAGGGAAGGGAAGGAAGATTACATGATGGTAGGAGAAAGCAAGATGGGATTAAATTATAGGGTCCTATATAATAAAAAACTAATATGCAATCAACCCAATGGCGGAATGACCAGTCACTATGATGCACACTGACTATCACGGGGCAGACACTCACTGGAGGAGTTGCCCCCTGGTGGTTAGTGTGGTCGCACAGGGGGAGCGCTGCTCAGCCAGAAGCCAGGCTCACGACTGGTGAGCATAGTGGTGGTAGCAGGAGCCTCTCCCGCCTCCGTAGCAGTGCTGAGGATGTCCAAATGATGGCTTAGCCCACTCCCCACCTAAGCCATTAGTCAGACATCCCCCAAGGGCTCCCGGACTGTGAGAGGGCACAGGCCAGGCTTGGGTTACCCTCCCCCCAAATGCCTGAATTTCATGCACAGGGCCTCCCGTAGTAAATAAGATTACATACTCTGTCAGCAGTGGTTTCACTTATTTCAAAGATGTGTTCATCTAGATGCACAAAAACAATGGATAAGATTTGCTTAAGGTAAAGAGAAACCATTTATTTAAAAAGCTATATGCCTGGGTATGACTACCCACCATGACCTGCCCAGTTAGGAATTTATGGTCAGATTACCCTGTGAAATTACTTTCCTTAGAACTCCATTTTCATCCACAAGTCAAATATCTATTCATACTTTTAACTTATTATATCAGCTACATAAATCTTTATATTTATATACTATATAAAATTATCATATGTGAATTTAGGAAAGTTGCTTTTTTCATTCTCATATTTAGTGAAATAACATTCAAGTCCTTTACATGTGCTCTGACATTACTTTCTTTTTTATTAGAGTCACTTTTGAACTGCATAATGTTGAATTTTTTCAATAGTGTTTAACTTTTAGAGTTCTTAGAGTTCTGTCCTATGAGTATAAAAACACCCTTAAGATAGACATTCTGACAGGAAAAAGATTTTTTTCACTGTGAGTCTAAAATTTCTATCCCCTAATCTCTCTGAAACTATTGCAAGGATTTCAAATTCTTTTTAATTGAATTTATTGGGGTGACATTGGTTAATAAAATTATATAGGTTTCAGTGGACAATTCTATTATACAATATCTGTATATTGTATGTTCACCCCCCACAAGTCAAGTCTCCTTTTATCACTATTCAACCCCCATACCCTATCCTACATCCCCCATCTCCCCATTGTAAATGATTTTTTAAGAAAATGGGTTTTCTTAGAAATTCAGCTATTATAGTATAGAATAAACCATACTTAGCAGTTAATAGAATGTCCTGAGTAAGGGAAGATACAATAGAATGTCTTCAGTAAGGGAAAATCACATACTATGTGGTATGATCCAAAATATGAGGAAACAGATATTTATATAGATACAAAGAAAAATATGAAAAAGGGTACATCAGAAGATTAATAGTAGTTATCTCTGAATTGTGGTTATTATGCATGCCATTGTTCTATTTTTTTATTATTTTTCTGTATTTCCAAAGTTTCTACGATCAATATGAGTAATTTTTACAATGAAAGAAAAAAAACTAGTTATAAAAATAAATGTCTGAAAGGTAGTCATAGAGTATAAACTGCTCTTCCAGCATCTGTGAGGTTTACAAGATGCAGTTAGATGAGGGGTCACAAACTCGAACACTTTCATGTAACTAACATAAATGAGGGAAGTGGGCCAATTATAATATGATAGGCACTGTGAGGACTGTAGCAAATTGCCTAACTGAAGCAGGGCAGCCAATTATTGTCAGGCAGGGATGTGAGCCCAGTGTTATCAAATGCAACTGTCAAATGAATATTTATGTAAAATTCCCCTCACTCCTTTATTTATTTATTTTGTAAGTAGTGAGAGTCAAATAAAATTGTATTCCAGTTTGCCCTACCTGTGACCTCTAAGTTAGGTAGGATTCCTATTCTTTCTGAACTGGTACCAAACTTCTCATTTTTATTGCTAAACTCCAGATTTAAATATATGCATAGATAGATAGATAGATAGATAGATAGATAAATAGATAGATAGATAGAAGCTACCTAATAAAAGAATAATATGCAAATTAGGCATCACTCCATGACAAATATGGCCACCCCCAAGGACACAAGATGGCGGTGCCCATAGCCACAAGATGGCCACCCCAATGGACACAAGATGGAGGTGCCCACAGCCACGTCCTTTCCATCTAATAAAAGAGTAATATGCAAATTAGGCATCACTCCATGACAAAGATGGCCACCCGCACAGCTGCAAGATGGCGACGCCCAGTCCAGCTCAGCCCCGCCACTGAAGTGGTTAGGCCTGTTAGCCAGGCAGGTGGTGGGGGAGGTGGAGCGCCCAAGAGGTGGAGCAGGTAATCAGAGGGGGCTGAGGGTCCCCTGCCCAGGCCAGAGGCCTTCTCCAGAGTCCTCGGGCATGGGCAGGGACAGAGCCGGTGATCGGAGGGGCAGGGGGGGAGCCTGAAATTGCAGGGGTCTGGGCACCAGTGGAGCTGGCAAAGCAGGGGTTTGGGGGTCTCCTGCCCAGGCCTGCAGCCTCAGCCAGAGGTTACAGGCCTGGACAGGGGTGGAGCTGGGATTGGAAGGGCAGGGGTGGAGCCAGTGATCAGAGTGAACTACACAGAAAACTCCTTTTTACACTGCTCATTGGCTAAGCTCCCTGTATGCCACTGGTAATATTCTTAGTAACTTGGGTAATAAGAATCCCTAAAGGTGATCTAGGGTTTTTCCACCACTCTCCTGGAGGGAAAAAATGAAGGCCCAATGCTGGAGGGCTAAGAAATAACATATCCTGCCCTAGCCAGTTTGGCTCAGTGCATAATGCCTCAACTGCTTACTGCAGGGTCTGGGTTCAATTCTGACCAAGGGCACGTACCTAGGTTGCAGGCTCTTCCCTGGCCGGGACCCAGATCAGGGCATGTGCAGGAGGCAACCAATCAAAGTGTTCCTCTCACTTTGATGCTTCTCTCTGTTTTTTTCTTCTCTTCCACATTCTCTAAAAATCAATGGAAACATATACTCAGGTGAGGATAAGAAAGAAAGAAAGAAATGTCATATCCTATGGAAGACACATCTTGAAAATGCCTAAAGAAAGTTGTCATGTCTTCATGGTGAAGGGACTGGAGTCTGTGTTGATGAAAACACCTTGGTGCCTGCAGTGACTGGCAGTGGCTGCAGCAGAGGGGTGATGGGGCTGGTGGCTTCCCCTGATTAGCCTGGTTGCCTCTCACAAAGGAAGGCCAGACTGCGGCTTAGGCCTACTCCCCAAGGGGATCAGGGAGCAGGCCTAAGCGTCAGTAGGACACCCCCTGAGGACTCCCAGTATGTGAGAGGGGGAAGGCTTGGCTGAGGAACCCCACTCCCCACACACACACACACAGTGCACGAATTTCGTGCACCAGGCCCCTAGTGTGTGTGCATATATAATTATCATTGTCTAAAGTTTTACGTAAGTCTCCTTTCCCCACTTAACATCCCCCCTCCCACCCGGGTAAGCTCCCACTGCCCCAATGTCTGTGTCCATTGGTTATGCTAATATGCATGCATACAAGTCCTTTGGTTGCTCTCTAAACCCCCGCCTCCCCTGCCATTTGTCTCTGGCTCTATTTTTGTTCAACATAGTTTGATGAATAAATATATCTTTATTGATTTCAGAGAGGAAGGGAGAGGGAGAGAGAGATAGAAACATCAATGATGAAAGAGAATCATTGATCAACTGCCTCCTTCACATTCTCCCCTGGGGATGGAGCCCCAAACCTGGGTATGTGCTCCTGACCTGAATGGAACCCAGGACCCCTCAGTCCACAGGCTGATGCTCTATCAACTGGGCCAAACTGGCTAGGGCCAAACTACAGATTTTAACTGCCTTGTTCCTCTTCCAACTCCCCAGCTTTCTATGACACTATTTCACCAGTAGCACTTAGGTCAGTATTTCCCAAAGTGTGTTCCATGGAACACAAGTTATGTGAGAAGCTTTTCTTTTTTTCTTTTCCTTTTTTTAAAAATATAGTTGGCCCTGGCTGGTTTGGCTCAGTGGCTAGAGTGCTGGCCTGAGGACTAAAAGGTCCTAAGTTCAATTCTATCCAAGGGCACATGCTCAGGTTTCAGGTCCCCAAGTAGGGGACTTGAAGGAGGCAGCCAATCAATGATTCTCCATTATCATTGATGTTTCTATCTCTCCCTTCCTCTCTGAAATCAACATAAATATATACATACATTTTATATATTTTTATTGATTTCAGAAAGGAAGGGAGAGAGGTAGAAACATTAATGATGAGAATCATTGATTGGCTGCCTCCTGCATGCCCCCTAATGTCCAGAATTGAGGCGGCAACCTGGACATGTGCCCTTGACCAAAATCGAACCTGGAACCCTTCAGTCTACAAGCCGACGCTCTATCCACTGAACTAAACTGGCTAGGGCTGAGAAGCTTTTCTATTTCCCACCCAGAGATTCAAATATGTACACTAGCATTTTACTTTATTTTTATTTTCAGAGTATGTCTATTAAAGTTGGGGACAGTGAAACAAGGAAGGGCTTAGGATAGAAGAAGCTACAAGAGAGGGCTGGGTGGGGCTGCTTTGGCTGTCTAGAGAAGAGAGAAAAGAGAAATAAAAATCACAGTGACAGAAGTGAGTCAATGTGGAGCTGCTGTTAGCTCACTGTAAAAT
>PVJC01018767.1:0-21964 GCA_004026665.1 Murina feae | reverse complement strand
TCTCACGTATTTCAGGTGGATTTGTCAGAGCAGAAGCGAATTAGGGCTTTGGGATGGAGGAGAAACTGTTCCCCGCTTGACTGTTACTTCACTCCCATGGACAAGAGGTGGGGAGATGGATCGCGGCTGCTCACCAGGCACCGAGAAAGTAGACTGCACCCATCTGTCTTCCCTTCAGTCTCGCCTCACAAAGACATCACGGGCGAACTCCACTCTTCTCGCGGCCAGTATCACCTGCGACAGCTTTGCAAGTGCCCTGAACAGCTGTCAGGGAGCAGATCAATGCGGCTTTTCACAAAGGAATCTACTTGATCAATATCCCCAAGCAAGCCCTCACCTCACAAACAGACCCCAAATGCGTTTCCATGATCAATGCCAGTCACACAGATCACACACGATGGGGGTGTTTCAGTGAACATGTCATAGTGTTTCCCACCGATGGCTCTGAGTCCGGGCACTGTGGGGATCTGCTGCGGTGAGAGAGGAGGCAGGGGAGAGGTTGTCAGACTCTGAGAGACTCGTCCTCGACGGGGGACGTTGACTTAGGAGATGCTCTAAGGATCAGACACCCTAATTTTTTCGCACCAAGTTGGGATTTACATTTTGGGGGGTTGGATTATTTTGGAGTCTCAGTCCTATGGGCCTGGATATATAATAGGCATAGGACATTCTTGCTGAGTTGGTCATCATGGCCTCTACCTATCCAAGGACTAGTGCCAGTACCAGGAGGTCATTCTTGTCTTCGCCACCCTCTGCCTCCCCGCCCCCCCCCCCCTGCACCCAGATGCCTTAAGGAAACTCCAGCTCTGAATGTTATAAACAATTCCTGACAAATAATCTAGAACAGGTCACGTATCCCATCTGGAATATGAGAACAACAGTGGGGCTTACCAAACAGGCTTGTGGTGGTGATAAAAAATGACTTTTATGGCACTTAGGGCTGTGCGGTACACAGTGAGTGCCTAATAAATGCTGTATATTACAGTGATACACTGTGACCTGCCGGGTTCCATTAAGCACAGGCTCTGTCTCTATAACCGGGGTCTTTATCCCTGTAGGGTCAGGGTGTGTGGGTAAAAGCTCAAGGGAAAGGAGAATGAACTTGCATGCTTAAAAAGTAGCATCTCTGCTAACTTCCGCCTGAAATCTTCCATTATTCATGGACATATTAAGCCACAGTGGTGTTGTGTTTTTTTTTTCAGCAATAGAAACTGCTGGTATTTTCATATGATGCTGCAGTTGAAATAGTATTCATGCACAATAGTGCTTCAAAATAGAGCAGCTATTAGACCTGCCAGGAGGGCTTGTCTGTGAGTGTCGTCGGCCCACGTGTCACAGGTGGGCAGTCGCTCTGGGAAGGGCTGGGACAGAAGCTGTCCTCTTGCATGGCCTGCCTGCGAGCGGCAGGAACACGGGGAAGAGCCAGCCTCGGGGTCAGGACTGGTGTCTCTCTCTCTTTTTATTCCCTCCCCTGTGGCTGCCTCAGATTCGAAGGCAAACAGGGAGCGAACGCTGTCCTGGAGGTCTCTGGCTTGAGCCACATTGCCCAGTCCATGGATGAGTCGAAGCAGGGCCTGTCACCCCAACCATCTACTTTTCCGTAGAGTGCACAGACTCTGAGCAGGGAAATGGGGGAGCGTCTCATGCAGGGACTCACTTCTGTGACCTTGTCCTGTGACTATCCCGGTTGGGCTCCCTCTCTAGTGAGATACTAACATTTACTGAAAATTCACTGCGTCCTGAGGACTGCACTGAGTTCTTCACAGATATCATCACGTCGAATCCTCATCACCATTGGAGACCAGTGCTCGGGCAGAATCTGTTGAATGACTTGACGAAGGAGTCAGCTACTGTCGTGTGGGCCACACTCAGGAAAAAAACATGGAGTGATTTTTCTGGAAAGTCAAAACTGGACGGTGCCTTGGAGGTCACGACTAGTAGTTTAGTCCACGACTCTTAGACGGATACACCTGCTCAGAGCCAGGGAGGGGGCAGAGTCTGCACTGGCTCCTGCCTCCCGTGGCAGGAGTGGCATCCGTCATTCCCCATCACTCGCTGAGCAGCAGGTAGCCCATGGCCCCACGATGATGTCTTCCAGCCGACCCATGGACACGCCTGTGCACACGAAGGGCGTGCCTGCAGGGAGTAGATGCGTTTTATTTTACCTCCCTCTTTCTGTGCTGAAATTAGATTTTCTAGGACAAGAAAAGAATGCCAAAGGTAATGAAATCTCCAGTTACATACACAGTTTAAATTAACAGTGTGAGTCAGTGTTCAGAATAGAAGTAGCAGCAAAAGCTGACATCCTGGGGGGGAAAATGACTCCATTAACTGCATGGGCCCCGCCACCCAGTTGAAATGTCCTTGGTCATTTATAACCGGAGACCTATGGGAGTTCAACCCCCAAGGGGCTGTGGCAAAATCTGCACCTTGTCACAAGGGTGGGCAACTTATTGGAGTAGGTTGAGGGCGCTCACAGGACCTGGGGCTTCTTCGCCCATATTGAGTTCCAGCTGCCTACAGACCATGCCCAGGGTCATGGTCACCTCGTGGGCAGGGAGACATGCCAACCACGGCTCCATAGTTCTCTCTCTCCTGGAATCCATGTCTTTAGAAAGCAGACCCGCCTTCCTCGGGATGTAGCAGGTTTCTGCCCAGCAGAAACCCTCCTGGGGAAAGGGCTGGGTCAGGTCCTGGTGTGGAAGGTGAGCACTTTAGAATATGAGGTTTATCCATCGTTTCCCCACGAGGAGAACAGGGCCTGGTCGCTAGACGTCATTGTGCCGATGAGGGGTCGTGCCTCTGCTAATAGCACCTTCTGTTCCAAAGGAGAATGGGATGCCCCAGAGCTTGCGAGAAGGGTGTGAAGAGGACGGGGGTCCTGAGGCCTGTGGGAGACCCACTAGAACATGGGGGGCCGAGGCTCCCTTTCTTAGGCCTCCTCCTCTTGATGCTCTCCCTTCAGAGTCCCCGCTGCCCTTTCAGTGCTCCATCTTTTTGAAGAATGAGGGCTTTTTGGACCCGTACCCATCCGGAAACTCAACGCAGATGGGTCAGCCATTTTCCCGAAGACACACAGTCAAGAGAAGGGCAAAGCCAGGTCTCAGACCCAATACTGCCAGCCCCAGGTTCACACCCTCAGGAGCGCTGGGCTCTCTCTATCCGAAGGGCACAGCCCCCAGCGGCAGTTCTGGGAGGGAACCCCGGGTGCTGGACCCTCAGTCTAGTGTTTTTCCAGGCTTTGCTTGTCCGGCATGGCCTTCCCTGAGCAGATGGCATCTCGCAGGGTGGGTGGCTGCTGCTCTAAGGAGGCCGTGTGGTGGGCATGGAGTCCCAGGCCCTGCTAGTGATTCTAGAAGGAAGTTGTTGCTGGTAAAAGGCTCCCATCTATGATGTAAACACTTTCTAAGGCACTTGAGTGCCATGATCTCAGCTAGGCTGCAGTACCTTCAAAAAGGACATTCATTGGGGGAGAGGTAAAACATTGGAAAATGCAGATTCGTTCCTTTACTGCCTGCTGGGCAGTGCATAGCCTCTGACGCTGAAGAGGTGCGAGGTAGGAGGGTGTTCTTATCTCCGCCTGAAAGATAGAGAAACAGAGATTCAGAGGGTCACTGGTGTACCCTGGGCCACACAGCTGGAAGCCAGCTGGGTGTTGAGCTCTGGTCCGGATGGCTACCTGAGTAGTGCAGTCATTGTTAGGTGTGTTCTGTTGCCCATCAGAATCAGGACAGGAGTCCCCATGGTGAGCTGGCAATAAGCGGGGAAGAAAGGCAGGCGGCGTGGGGGGTGCAGGTGAAGTCCAGGAGGCTGGTGGGAACACCTACCAGGGTCTCTGATGTTTCACCAGACACCAGACATGCAAGCTCATATGTGGGAGAGGCACACAGCTCAGCCTTCTCTCTGCAGGACGGGCCAGTACACGGAGGGTTTCTTCTTCCTTTTTGTCAATGCAATATTTAATATTCCACTTTTTTTCTTGAATTGTATAGGTTGCAAATTTGTATTTTCTTGAAACATGCCCCCTTTATTGAGCGAAACAGATACAAGGACTTACACGTGGATAGCATGTTGGCGGGTGCCATGTGGCATTTCCAGTTCTGTTTGATTTTGCGAATTGCCCGAGTGCCTCTTCTCTATTAGAGGATCAATGATAATAGCAATGAAAGGCCTGAAGACGCACAAGCATTGTCTGTTTCGAGCTTCTATTTTTCCGAATAAAACATTGATGCTCTTTTTTAAGTTGGCCATCACTCATCGGGTAGGTTTTGCAGACAATAACAGTTCATTAGTAATATCTGGTGGGGAAGATGTATGATGCTGTAAATATTTAAAATCAAATTTGAAAAAGAAGACAGAGATGAATGCATGGGATGAGGGTGGGGGCAGGGGACGTGCAGGGGGCTCAGGGCTGTGGTTTTCACAGCAACTTCCACATGGGCCCAGCCATTGTTTACCCTCCCGCATCCCATGAAAGGGAAGTTGTCAATGGGCTGTGCCCAGTTGAGTCCGAATGGTAGACATGGAATTCAGTGGCATCTTAGCCTGTGGTCCTTCCAGCAGTGTCCCCCTAGACGACAATTTAGGTCCACCTGGTTTGCTTAGCGGATGATTCAGGAAGCACTGAGAGCATGAGGACACATGACAAGGAGGGAAAAAAGTGCCAATCAAAGGTATGTTCGTGGGGGAGTATTGCTGTGGAAAGACAGGCTCAATCCCCTTGGGAGCCCTCTGAGAGACCTCATTGAGGGGTCACTCAGGGGCCAAGAAGGTGAGGTCCATCTTGCACCAGCTCTTTCTCCTCATGGGTGGAGTGTTGCTCCTAAGAAGGCCCTTGCGCATCTGCAGGTGGCTGGTGTGTTTGGAAACTGTCTGCATGTCGGCTCCTGCTAAGTCCCTGACAGCTCAGCTGCAAAGGACGGGGGCGGAGCCCAGAGTTTGTTGAGGTGGAAGCAACAGCTCACAAAGAGAGTCCAGCTAGGGAAACTGAGACCAGAGTGGACTCAGGACACCGTGACACCCGGTGAGGGACCTCAGCCAGAGAAGTGGTCCGCAGAGAAGGCTGCCAATGCCCCCTTTTCTCTCTACTTCCTCTCAGGCATATTTGGAGGGATCGGGCCCGTGTGGGACTGACTGGGGAAGGTTCAGAATGGGGCACTTTGAGGAACTAATCAAAAGGAGAACTCAGTGATTTGGAGTCGACGGGGAAGGTTTCATAGAGTTACTGGGGCTTAAATATAGCTGGGAAGACTGGAAAGAATTTTTAAAACGTAAGAGGATAAATGGAATTCCAGGCCGTAAAAAAGTCAACTCTTGACAAGAGGCCTCTGGGAAAATTCCTCCTCCTAGGGCCAGGGCTACTCCACAGAAAATGTCACTGTGTAATGAAAGTATTTTTGTTCATCAGACTTCCATTAAAAGTAGTCGAGGCCAATAAGCTTTTACTATAAAGCTGGCGGATGCAACTGGATTATATGTCCGGAGCTGGAATTCAGATGCCAATATATAAATTCAGTAGGTATTGTTTGAAAAGTGAACAGTGAATTGACTTTTATTTCTCTATATTTTTTATAAGGACCAGTGAGTTACTCGAGTTGGAGAAGCTCGGCCCTGAAAGTGTAACTCTTCTGAACTATGGTTAGAACAGCGCCCAGCTTACCTGTTAGCCTGGTGGCCCACTCTCTGGGGCAGTAGGACAGCAGGGCAGGAACTCAGCCCCCACCCCCACATGCCCCAGCCAGGATTTCATGGGGGATGTGTTTTTCTCCCACGGACTGGACAGGCAAGGAGGCCCAGTCTCCAAGGAACCTGGGGCTGTTGGACCGTCCCTGTCCAGTTTCTTTGTATTAAACAGGAATGACTCTCGCTTAGAGTGTTGGAAAACTATAACCTGAACTTCCCTCTGAACAGAGACCCTCCCCTTCCTCGTGGCAGCAGAGGGCTTGGAAGCTTGTTTGCCTTTCGTCCATACGTGTGTGTGTGTGTGTGTGTGTGTGTGTGTGTGTTGTGCCTCTAGGAGAAATCCCACTCATTTAAAAACCAAAAACCCTGCTTCTCAGCTTCACCTCTGAAACTCACAGGTTCAAGTTAGAGTTAATTAGAGAGAGATGGGTTACCTCCAAGTCCCCACTCACTAGCTATTTTCCCTCCATCCTCTCTTGTCTACTCTTCAGACCAAAATTTGACAAGAGAAAATCCAGTTGCCTTAAGCCAGCTTTTTCCTTAAAGCTCATAGGCGTCAACTACTTTTAATGGAAGTCTGATGAACAAAAATTCTCTCCATACACAGTGACATTTTTGTGGAGTAGCCCAGGCCCTAGGAGGAGGAATTTTCCCAGAGGCCTCTTATCAAGAGTTGGCTTTTCTCTACACCGCCGTTTGACAAGAGCCCACCAAGGCTGGTGGATCTCATTAAGCACTTGTCCATGGCCCAGTGATTTGTCGGATGGGGCGTTCTTCAGAACTCCCAAGCCACCCGCCAGCTGTAGGCACCTTGCATGCAGACGGCACCATCCACCCTTGAGATCCTTCCCAGCAGGAGGACAGGGAGATGAGGACCAGAAATAAGGGATCCGTAAGCCTCCAGCCCAGCTCCCAAGTGCAGTCGGAGGCACCAAACGATCCACCTTCTCGTCACCATTATATTGGAATCGGGGGCCGTGCTGCCCTTCCTGGGAACAGCGCTGGCTCCAGAACGACAAGCCCCCTTGGCTTTAGAATAACAGGGAAGGCTATCAGAAGGACAGGGCTTGAGAACTAACCTCAGCCCTTTAGCAGCATGCAGCAGTTCGACAGGGACGAGGTAGGTGTGTGTGCACTAGTGAGGAACGCGTTTTAGAACAGATGCATGAATAACCTGATCGCATATTTGCTTTAAAAGACGAAAGCCACGTATACTAGGTAGCTGCCATTGAATGAGTCATTGCTGTTTATTTGGTGCCGGGCCACGTTCCTCTCAAACCCTCATCTCCTTCCATGCTCACAGCGTGGTGGTGGTATCCGCGCCATTTCCCACATGTGGATGCTGAGGCCAAATACCCTCCCTAGAGTCACACATCCAAGGGGTCTGATTCCAGAGTTGTTCTGGGGCGTCGTCATGAAGTGGAAGGAACACAGGGAGGGGTGCACACTGGCCTGTTGTTAGGGGTTCCCGCTGGAGAGCGAAAATGCGGGGGAGGGAGTAGGGGCAAGGAGAGTGTGAGACACTTAACTTCTTTTTAAAAATATATTTTTATTGATTTCAGAGAGGAAGGGAGAGGGAGAGAGAGAGAGAAGCATCAGTGATGAGAATCATTGATTGGCTGCCTCCTGCATGCCGCACACTGGGCATGGAGCCCGCCAACTGGGCATGTGCCCTGACTGGGACTGGAACTGTGACCTCTTGATTCATAGATCAATCATCAGATCATCAAGCCACACAGCCAGTGAGACGTTTACTTCTTATTATAAATTCATATATTGCTTTATGTATTTGCAACCAGTATAAATCACTTTTATCATGTAGAAAGACTGGGCTTTGGACAAAAGGACAAATCTACTTTAATAAAAGCGTAATATTGAAATTAATCGTTTCTCCGGGACGCCTATGCCATGCCCACCAGCCAAAGCCATGCCCACTAGCCAGTCAGAGCAGCTGTATGCAAATTAACTCAGCCAAGATGGAGGCCAGCAGCCACGGAGGCGGGTGTGGGGCGGGCGGGGCCGTGGGATGGGCGGGGCAGGTGGAGGGTGGCAGGTGGTGGAGTGGGCAGGGCGGGAGGCGGGCCGTGGGGTGGCAGGGTGGGCAGGGCGGGCTTGGTCAGCCTGCAAACTGCCATCAGCCCCTCACCCAGGCTGGCCAGGCATGCTAGCAGGTGGACATCCCCCGAGGGGTCCCAGACTGTGAGAGGGTACAGGCTGGGCTGAGGGACCGCACCCCCCCCCCACGAGTACACAATATATTGTGCACCGGGCTCTTGGTGTTAGATAATTCCACTCATATGAAATGTCTAAATGGGTCATTTCAGAGAGCCAGGAAGTAGATCAGAGGTTACCAGGGGCTAGAGGCAGGGGACATAGAGAGTCATTGCTTAATGGGTACAAAGTTTCTATTGGAGATGCTGAAAACTTTGGAAATAGATAGTGGTGACGGCTGTACAGCATTGCAAATATAATTAATGTGTTTGGTACACTTAAAGTGGTTCAAATGGGAAATTTTATGTGTATTTTACCACAATTTTAAAAAAGAAGAAAAGGAAATTATTTGAATTGAAATCATTTCGGTGTTTTCTTTTTAAACTCTCTCTATTACACTTATTTTTCTTGTGCCATGTGTCTCACAGGCATGATGTCCCCCTGTGGCTCAAGGGCCTTACTGATTTGGACAGGTTTGCACATTGCTGTCCACAGGGAGTGGGAAGTGCCCCCAAGCACCAGCCCTTTAGCTTCCCTGTGTTGCCTGAAGACATGTAACTGTGATCAGCTCAGTGCTGGGCAAGGAGACCCCCTTTCCTTGTTAGGGGAACCGGGAGCGCTCGGTAAGAGCTGAGAGAGAGCTGGCATCGTAACATTACATTCCACGGTTGCAAAAGACTGGACTGAGCTGGCATCTGAGGGTTTTAGTTACATGAACCAGGGTCCCAAACAGAGGACTAGAGAACTAGGAAATTACTTATCTTCCCATACATGCATCTATGCATCCATCCATGCATCCACCCATGCACCCACACATCATCCATCCCTGCATGCATGCATGCAGCCATCTGTGCATCCATCTATCCATGCATCCATCCACCCATTCACCCATGCACCCATGCATGCATGCATGAGCCCATCCATCCAGGCATCCATCCATCCATCCATGCATCCATCCATTCATCCATGCATACATGCATCCATCCATATGTCCATTGTACATCCATTCTATTAACGAAACTTTAAGGAGTGCCACTTATAAGCTAGACCCTTGGCCAAATATTGAGTATTAAGACTCACATTTCTCATAAGACACTGTCAATCAGAGCCATGTTATATCCAAAAACTAGAACAAGCATTGAGGACCATGGCTGCTCCTCCCCTTACTTTAACTTGCTGTGTGACTTTGGGCAAGTTCCTTCTCTTCTCTGAGCCCGTGGAATGAGTTCGAAGTTGCCCCGCAGCTCTCAACTCCGCTGGTTTGTACATAGAGTTAGTATCAGACTGTCCACAAACACTTTCTGATGTGTGTGCAAGTCTGTGATTGGGAGCAAGACACGCATAATTGAAAGGACGAGTCTTGGCACTGGCCCCGGCGGGACCCGATAAGCGCTGTCGCTGTCCCAGCCAGCATCTGAATGCTTAATGTCGGTACCGATGATACTATCAGGGAAAACATAAAAACTTGCACATATAAAAGGAATATGTGATGATGATTTATAGAATTGAGCTCCCCACGAGCTGTTCATCTGTGAGAAGAGTCTCTAAACACCAAATGGAAAAGCATGTCCAGCCCTCCTGCAGATGGCATGAAGGAGTGCCCCGTAATGGGTAAATATGCTTTTTTGCAGCTTCTGTGTCTTTCACAAATATTGACCTGTCCTCTGCGGTTATATTTCAAAAACGCGAGTAAATCAAAATAAGGTGTGTTTTATGGGACTCTCTTGTTTTATTATCTGTCATTTAATTTTTAATACCAAAGTGACACCTGATATATTACCTAATCAAAAGAAGAGAATTATACATTGCACATAATCAGTTATTTCGGCCCTATCACTGAAATTAGACTAACAGATGAGGAAAATAAATAAGATGAACTTTAAAAATGAAAATGCTTAGCCTTTGGAATTTTAGTTGACAGCTTTTGAAAATTAAATTATAAGTCAAGTCCTGATAGGGCTGATATCTTGTGCGCAGCTCCGCCGGTGATGTATTGCCGCTTTAATGGAATATCATTTATCATCTGATAATAACAAATGTAGTATTTCTGAGCTTGTCATCTCTCCTATGATGACAAATAATCCAACTTGTAGTGGTGATAATGGAATTTTATAATGATCTGTCCTAAACTGACTCAACTGCGGCCGGAGCTATTTTTCTTAAATCTCCCCACGCCTATTCGGTGGAGATTACAGCAGCCCCGCGCCTCTCATCCTCGCCCAAGGCCCATCGGTACAGAATCCAGATTTTAGGCAAACACCCCCAGAGTATGGAGTCATATACACTTGTTTATGAAAAGTAGCCTGCGGAGGTCAATAAGAGAACACATTGCTGTTGGAAATGGCGAACTATAAAACTTAGAGGATGAGAAAGGTGGTGAGAACTCTGACTCTTAAGGAGCACATTCCGTGTGCTGCTCCTGCTCGTCCGATCCATCATTCCATAGAGATTTATTGAATGAAAGGCCAGTGCCGAGAACACCGGCTGGAGAGCCCCGCCGCCTTCCTCCTTCTCTCCGAGCAGGATTTATTTCACTCTTCGCTCTTGGCTTGTCCGATAGCATCGCCTTGTTGCACCTGTGCATTCCGTCCTCCCATCACTTGCCCTGGGGACTCCTTTCTGAAACGTTCACATCTGCCCGAGGCATCACAGACAGACAGCCTCAGGACGGGGGTCCAGGCTCCTTGAGATGTTCAGTCCACATGTGGATGGAACCGCAGCCGCTGCGATGCCCTGAAGGCTGCCGCAGAGGGGCCATGGCAGCGTAACGGGGGAGGCATCTTGCGTGGACATCACTGGTCTGACCCTGACCCTCACTTGAGCAGACTTGACTTTCCATCTGTGGTCCCAGCAGGCCGGCGTGTGACAAAGGGCCTGCCTTCCCCAAGTGCAAGTCTTTTATTGATGTCAGAGAGGAAGAGAGAGGGAGAGAGAGAGGAACATCAATGTTGAGAGAGAATCACTGACCAGCTGCCTCCTGCACGCCCCCGACTGGGGATCGAGTCCGAAACCCCAGCATGTGCCCTGACCAGGAATCGAACCATGACCTCCTGGTTCATAGGTCGAGGCTCAGTCACTGAGCCACGCTGGCCGGGCAGTGTGCCCTCATTAGAAATGTGTGCACATAGGAGAATGCGATTCCATGGTGGGGGTGGGCAGGACTGGGAGCTTACAAAACTTGAGCGGTATTTCTAGCTCTGCCACAAAATTCCTGCCCAGGTCCCTTCCCCTCCCGGGGCCTCAGTTTCTCCATCTTCCCACTGAGGTGGTGATGGGACCCTCCAGGCCTTTTCACGTGTGACCCTCCAGATCACGTGCTTCCCCTGCAGTTAAGTCAAGTGGGTTTGAGTAAGCCAACCACCTCCTGCTTGCCTCATCCGGGCCTTTATCTTAATAAGTAATGAGTGTGCCCAGGGCTGACAATGACATATTTTGAAAATAGTTTTAATGCACAGCTGGCAGAGGACCTGTTGGGCGTTGACAAATTACACAAACAGAGCCGCTGAGGAGAGCATCAAATATTAAAGGCTCGGGGCCCGGGCGGTAATAGAGGGCTCACCTGTACCTCACACCCGCCTCCTCATGTTCTGCTGGAGGGAACATGGCTGTCAGCCTCGGCAGCCCCGTGTCAGCCTGGCGCTCAGCGAGACGGAGAAGCAGCCGAAGGTGGATGCGCAGGCCCCGGACGTCGGCTTAATTTGCTCCCGGAGGGTATCTCGGAGTCAGGTTCTGGAAGTGGACCCAGTTATGCTGATCCCGAGGGTGAAAGTTCAGCATCGACTGTGCAAAGGACTGAAACCCAGTCGGAGATGTAGGTGCATGCGCTCAGAAGAATGTATTCCTAAATAAGGTAATAAAATAGAAGTGTAACATGCAAGTCAACAGAATGGCCGGATAGCTGAACAACCATCCGGACGACCATCCCGAGGACCATCCGGGACCATGCTGTGACACCCGCTGGCACCAGACCAGCCAGGGCCGGTGCGATGTGATTGGTTGGGGGCCCGGCCATCATCCCATGATTGCCCCACAGAGGGAAGCCCAGGCCACTGACCAGTGGGCTGTGGCAGGTGGGCAGGGCCTCCCTCTGCAAGGGAAGCCCGGGTCCTGGATGCCGGAGGGAAGCTGGTGCTGGCAGCGGGGGGAAGTAAGGCCTTCTCTTGCACGAATTTTGTGCATCGGGCCTCTAGTGTTAATAAAAAAGCAAGCGTGCTTCTTACAAGGGATTTTTAAAAATTTTATTTATTAAATTGATTGGTATGACATCAGTTGACCTGAGCATACAGGTTTCAGGTGTGGGGCTCTATATGACACAATGTGCCCACCCCCCAAACTCGTCTTTTCGTGTCACCTCATATTAGGGATCTCTTTTTAACATTGATTGAGTTTGTCTTTTTAAACATCTATACAATAAAATTTAAACCATTTCCAGTAATGACGTAAGCAGTCTTTGCCCATCTCCATGCCTTTGAGCTGAGTTCAAAACCACCCTGATGGTGTTTAGAATGCTCACTGCTGGTTTGAAGAGGCCTGTGACCCAGCCATCCCACTTCTGGAATATAAACCTAAAGGAAATCCAAGCAGGGTATTGAAGAGATATCTGCACTCCCATATTCATTGCAGCGCAATAGTCAAGATAAGGAAACAACCTAAAAATTCATCAATAGGTCCTAACCGGTTTGGCTCAGTGGATAGAGCGTTGGCCTGTGGTCTCAGCGGTCCCAGGTTCGATTCTGATCAGGGGCATGTACCTGGGTTGTGGGCACATCCCCAGTAGGGGGTGAGCAGGAGGCAGATGATCGTTATTTCTCTCTCATCGATGTTTCTAACTCTCTATCCCTCTCCCTTCTTCTCTTTGAAAAAATCAATAAAATATATTAAAAAAATCATCAACAGAATGTATAAATCTCTCTCTCTCTCATACACACACAAACACACACACACACACATCTGTGGGAAGAGCCTTCAGAGCAGAAGGAACAAAGCTGATTGGACTCTGTGGTCATCTGACACTTAAGCTGAGCCAATCAGTATCTCTCAAAACTATGAATGACATGGAAGATGCAGGCAGGCCTTTTTGACTCTGGAGCTGTCCAGCTGACCTTGGGACTGTCCGGCTGACCTTGGAACTGTCCAGCTGTGTGGGAGTGAGGGTCCTGAGGAGCAGCACTGGGTAGAACTTGCAGCGGTCCAGAGGAGCAAACAAGAGTCTCAGGAAAGGAGCGTCGGCAGAGAGAATGGTATAGGCTTGCAGAGAGAAGCTGAGGGAGAGGTCAAGGGGTCCCCAAAATAAAGGGGCAAAAACAAAGAGTAAGTTCCCCTTCCCATGGCGACCAGCTGCGTTTCCTCAGCGGGGTTTCACAAGATTGCCCTGCATCCTTCCAATAAATTCCTTATTGCCAAGGCCCGCCTGCGTGCATATCTGTTTCTTGAACTGAAGTGATCCTTCAGACGGGGTTGTAAAATCTGAAACCCTGGGGAAAAGCTAGCCCCCCTGGCTTGTGTCCCAGAGCCAGCACGAGTCGCAGGCATATGGTTCGGGGGGTGAGGGTGAGGGGGCTCCAGGTCTCTCCTCCTCCAGGCACACCATCCTGCGGGAAATGGCAACAGCAGGGAGCCATTTTGGGGGGGGGTCAGGATTTGTCTCTTAGGAAACTTAGCTCAATGTGCTAAAAAACGGAAATGAGCTCATCAGCATGAGGCTCTCTGAGAAGGGCCTGCAGCAACGGGAGGCCAGGCGGGCAGTCTCTGAGGCACTGTGCACCCCTTCCCTCAACCAGCCCACTAACTTCTCTTTTATGGAAGTCCTTCCAACAAAACAGTTCTTCCTATACCCATATCTATATATCTATGTTTCTATCTCTAAACCTATACCTACAAGTGTATCTCTATCCTTACACCTATACCTATGTCTATATCATCTATATATCTATGCTCTAGCTCTATGCCCATACCTATACCTGTATCTATATCTGTATATCTATAACTCTATCACTATACCTATAACTATCTATATATCTATATATATAATCTGTATCTTTGTCACAAAATCATAAACATGTAAAGGGCCTTCTCTGTAGGCCCTGGGCACTTGGACCTCCTTTCTGGGATGGGCAGGAGGCACCGGCTACTTGCAATGAGCAGACATTTCCAGGGCTATTCCCTGTGTGATTCGCTTCCTCCAGCTACTCAAGGGAAGAAGGGAGGATGGCAGGGGAAGGTCTTGGTGACCCACTCAGATGCCATTGGGTGAGTAGCATAAAGGAGCAGGGAGGGCCAGGCAGGCACTGGGACAGCTTGGGGAGGCAAGATGCTTAAAGAGCTTCAAGTTAGTTTATATTTAAAAGAGAAAGAACAGGGATGTGACTACAGACGAAGCAACCCGCCTCTGAAGGGCCAGCTTTGTCCAGGGAGCTTTTAACCTCTGTCCTGTGGTCTCTTCTGGTGCCGACCGTGTCCTGCGTCTCAGGTGTCTATGTGTGTGCGGAGAATCAGGATGACCAGTGAGGAAAGGCTGGAGATTCTTCGTGTGTTTTAAAATAAGGTTTTTAATGACTTCAGAGAGGAAGGGACAGGGAGAGAGGGATGGAAACTTCAAGGATGAGAGAGAGTCATTGATTGGCTGCCTCTTGCACACCCCCTACTGAGGACGGAGCTCACAGCAGGGGCACGTGCCCTGACTGGTAATCAAACCATGATCTCCTAGTTCATAGGTTGATGCTCAACCATTGATCCAACTGGCCGGGCAAGAATGGACGTGTTTATTGATAATAGGGAATTGTGTGGGATTCCTATTGGGATTTGCTGATGGTACAGATTGGGGCTGGGGGAGCGGGGAAAGTCCAGGTACAGACTTCCTTCCCACTCTATGCCTCCACGTCTTTTCCCTCCTGCTCTGTGATTTTTGTGGGCAGGGCCAGCCATTTCTCTTCAGTGACGCCTGAACCATGCGGGGACTTGGCAGAGACCCAGAGAGGCGGCATTCGAATAACGCAATGGCTCCGCGCCAAGTGCAGACGAATTTGTCACTGAGGATTTCCCACGGCTCGGACCGCACGTCCCCAAGGAGCTCAGAGATGCTCAGTGCTGAGCTGGCGTCCCTGGCGTGCACGTGGCTGGGACCTGTGCCCCCAGATGCCGGCGCTGACGGCCTGGTGAGCGGTCCTCCCCGCTTGCTCCGTGTGAGGCGGGCATCCTCCCAGAGCCCCACGGAAGTCCCTGAGCCGGCCGGCCGGGCCGGGCCCTCGGCGCCTGGCTCACCGTCATGCTCGCTGCTTCCTTCTCCTTCGTGTCCCTGAACACATGGTCCTGGGACGAGGGCAGTAGAGATGGGGAGTCCGGCCTTGCTTTTCCATTGCATTTTAAATAATGGGAATGGCAACTACCCTGAGACACTTCTGGCGCCGACTGAGTTTAAATTTTTCATATTAATAACGTGAAAAGGAAAGTCTTAAATTACGCTGTTTTGTATTCTGTCTCACCCCCTCTGTCTTTCAGTTGTAGAGCAGGACATGCCTAGTCCAAGCCTTTCGCAAATGAATTTCTGTCTGACCCCGATTAAAAGTTCTTCCCAGCGCCCACCGGCTGGTGTGGCTCAGTGGTTGAGTGTCGACCTATGCACCAGGAGGTCATGGTTTGATTCCCCATCAGGGCACATGCCCAGGTTTTGGGCTCAGTCCCCAGTGTCAGGCATGCAGGAGGCAGCCGGTCCATGATTCTCTCTCATCATTGGCGCTTCTCTCTCTCTCCCCCTCCCCCTCCCTCTCTGAAGTCAATAAAAATATATTTTGAAAAATAATAAAAGTTCTCCCAGCTACTCCGAGAAACAGCTGTTTCTCAGCTGGTGGCCCTCAGTGTCCCTGCCTCCTGGGGTCCGCGGAGGCCGTCCCTCAGAAGCCAGCTGCTGGGAGGGAGACCATGGGAGGCGTCGGTCCCACTTGCAGTGGCTGTAACTTGCAAGAGGAACAAGTTATGTCTCCGTTTTCGGCCTTTACAGGGGCCTCTGTGATGCAGCAGAGCCATTCCCTGCTCCTGCGGGACGGGGGCAGGTGTGGGCCAGTCTCCCTCCTTAGAGGAGCAGGTTGCTTTGCCCCTGGGAGGTGAGGGAGGTTTACTTGGGCCCCATCTGTTCTGGTTGCCCTGACCTTACCCTCATGGCCAGGTGATGCGGGACCTGGCGGAGGGCGGAGCTTCAGGACCTTCCCTGGGTCCTGAGCATCTCACAGAGCCCCCCAGGCAGGCTGGCCGCTTACCTGCTAAGGAAGGCGAGCAGGCTCTGCTGCTGTGACCGCTGTGATCGTGACCAGGGAAGAGGTGGGTTGGCTTTACAAGGGGGAGGCTGCGGCTTCTGCTACCTTCCTTCCTGCCCTGCCCCTCAGGTCATCTCCCGGGTTCCCCCAGGGCGGGTGGGGTTTACGGAGAAGCTCCCAGCCCTGCATTTTGCGCTGTACCTTTCCTCCATCCAGATCCTGACTCCATGCTCTTCCTCCCTAAGAATCACTCATCTGCGGGGGTTGGAGTCTCACTCAGAAACATCCGTGATCTCATTGTGAGAGAAATGGGCGCCGGGTGAGCTGGTGGAGGCCGACCCGAAGCCCACTCCATTCTGCAGAGTCCCCATCTAAATACAGTCTTAGGGTGATGGCTGCAGTGATGTGCATGGCCACTTCCTCCAGCCTCGAGGTGGGTGCCCCGGAGGGCGGTGCCATGCAGGGGCCTGGGCAGGTGGGAGGTCAGGGTTCAGCAGGGCTAAGGTGGGGCTGCCCTGCTGGCCGGGAGTAGACACCGAGTGCGGCTTCACCAACTTGGTCTCAGCCCTATTCCCCTCCTCGGCACTTGCCACAGATGACTCATCAGGAGGGTCACGCCCCTGGAGTGCATGTGTCCTGCACTCTGGGGAGCAGACTAGCTGGTATTCTCTGCTGTACCTTCTGGGAACCCCCGTGCCCCTTGCTCTCCTGCTCCCAAACCTGTAGCGCTTCATGGGGAGGCGTTCTCATTCTTGCTGTTGGGAAGGACGGGTGGTACATTCTGCAGGTTTTAGGTTCTGAGACTTGGAAATGTGTCCCCCGTGGACATGGATGCCAACCTCAGCTCAGGCACACCCCCACTCACCCACCCCCCTCCACATTTGCAACCACGCCCCCTCCACTCCTCTTCCCTCCTCTGCTCATCTCTGAGGTCCTTTGGAGGACATTTTCCATGTTTGATGGTGTCACTGTCTCTGGGGGGTGAGCCCATGGGGCAGGACCTGGTGCAGCCCCGTTCACTGGGTTGTGGTCAGTGCCCAGAGGAGCCCCTGGACAGACACTGACTGAATTGGCAGATGCAGTGGATTTGGTGCTGGTGGGTCTCTGAGCGAAGGCCTTGAATCCAGTCCTGGGTGAGGGTGTGGGGAGAGTGTGGGTGCACAGAAACCTCACAGAGACAAAGGAGAACCACATGCCTTCCCTGGTAGAGGCTGAGGAGGCTGAAGTTTCCAGAGTGGACACGACCGCATAAGCTGTCTGGGCAGCCTGGCCATCGAGGCTCAGTGGGGGAACGTCAACCCATGAAGCAGGAGGTCACGGTTCGATTCCCAGTCAGGGCGCACGCCTGGGCTGCGGGCTCCATCCCCGTTGTGGGCGGACGTCAGGAGGCAGCCGATCCATGGAACTGGCAGGTCCTTGGGGCTATGGATGGGGCACCGGACAGGCAGGAGGAGCTCTGTGTGGGCACCATCTGAGGATGAAAGCTGCGCCCACCCCTTCCTGAGCCTTCCCTCTACCTGGGCCCTTCCACCCTCTCCATGCCCAGGTCAGAGCAGCTCTGACTCAACTGAAATGAGGGTCTCCATGGAGATAGTTTTTTGGATTGTTTTTGTAAGTAAACTTACACTCCTCACCCCCGTGTTCCTGGGTGGAAATTCGTATTCCTGCCCCGGACAGCTCTTGGCACCTGTCCCTCCACCACCGTCTCTGCACACAGGGTGGCAAGTGAGAATGGTTTTGCTCGTCGGCCTAAAGTGGGCCCACTCACCTTTGTTTCTAGAAAGGACTTCCTCCAGGCATCTCCGTAATTCTGCTCTCATTCTGCTCTCCACGGCTGATGGTGAAACTGTGCTTGACATCTTCCGCTGTGATCGTGAGGAAAGGGGCTGCTGGGTTGGGGGAGGGGGAGCCCTGGGGTCTGCGTTAGGCCTTGCCAACGTCGAGCGGAGGGCTCCTGGCAAGTTCTCCCCTTCTCGGAGCTTCAGAGGATGATGGGAAGGAAGTGACATGGGAATGCCATGCGGCTGCCCTGTTACTTTGGTCATGGTTTGTCTTTTATCCCACTCGGAATCTGAGTGTCCGCCATGATGCCCGAGAGCATCCAGGGCGAGAAGCGTTAGGGTGGGTGACCTTTGAGTGTCCCCCTTCTCTTTGACCTGGTCTGGCCCTGTGACTCCAACAGGAGGCAACAGGCACTCCCGAACTTCCCCTCTCTCTGTAAGAGAGCTGCTATATTTTCAAAACATTTATTTTTATTGATTTTAGAGAGGGGAGCGGGAGGGAGATAGAAACATCAGTGAGGAGAGAGAATCATGGACCGGCTGCCTTCCACACGCCCCCTACTGGGGGTCCAGTCCACAACCCGGGCATGTGCCCTTGACTGGGCATTGAACTGTGACCTCCTGGTTCATAGGTCGATGTTCAACCGCTGAGCAACGCCAGCTGCACTGAGCTGCCCTCTTTTATTGCCAAGACATGGCTGTAGCCATAGGTGACTTGCTTTTCAGTGACCAGGTTCTTAGAAACTACCTGACAACCTCGCCTCTGTTGAGTGTTCCCCCACGGGACTGCAGCTGGTCCCTGTTTCCTTGTTGCTTATAACTCACCACCTCCAAGTGCCGCGTAGCCTTCCTGGTGTGAGGAGGGAAATCAGATGGAGCCGCAGAGGCGCCCGCTGTCCAGTGGAGGGCAGCAGAGGAGTGAGAATCGGGGTTCTCCCAGGCTCTGAACTGGAAAGTGTTGACGTGGGACTTGGCAATTGAATAATTTTTGATACTGTCCTGACACATAAACACCTAGAAGCAGGTTTTCAAAGGTTATTTGCGCACTAAAAGGGGAATTAACAAAACGGACTTGCATGCCAAGAGTGATTTTCAATATTCTACAAAGAGCCTGGCCCGTTATGAGATTGCTTGTAGAGAATGTTCGGCTATCGTTAACGGGGTGTATTAAAGCTCACTGGCAAGCATGCCCTGGAAATAAATCGGGGGGGGGGGGCGTGGGCCTCGAAAAGTAGACTCAGTGACTAATACTCATTTCTGCTGGGATTGGGGGCTGGCCAACTCCCCCACAAGGAGAAATTCGGTTTTAAGGGATGTTTCTATGTCTCCTGACCCTGGGCAGGTATTTCCCGATTTGTGGTTCTAACATGGTTAAACCATCATACGCAACCTACACGTGTGTGTGTGTGTGTGTGGGTGTGTGTGTGTGTGAGATTGTGGTAATTTATTTTTAAGTGACTACTCTACCTTCAGCATAAAACGTCAGCAAATTAGCGGTTTATTCCATTGACATTCTCACACCTTGAGAAATAGCCCATTTGTATTATCACAGTTTGATATATTTCCCATTTACCGAGCTGCTTTGGCACGCTGGCATTTTAATTTAATTATACTTTTTTGCTAATGGTCTTTATTTTTCAGTGTCTGTGTGTAACAGACCCGTAGGTTTGATGCGCCCGCCCCCGCCCCCTTCCCAGTGCCAAGCTGTGGTGCAAATTTATAAACTGACAAAAAGCGGCGTCAAACCCGGGGGGGGGGCGCGGTGCAAGGAGGGACGTGCACAGAAATCCCCCCTCGCAGAGTGTGGGCCCGGCCTGCGTACAGTCAGTTCCCGGCCCTGGGTCCCGCCCAGGAACCACGGCACCGAAGCAGGTGGGGCAGACAGAGGTCCCAGGTCCGGAGGGACCCGGCTCCTTGCGTGGTCTCCCTCATGCCTCTGGGAGTTTGGCAGCAAGAGCGATCGATCGATCATAGCTTTCCCTGCCTCCCTGGCAGGGCTTGGGGCCGGGTAGGCATCGATTGGGGAGGCGTGCAGCTCCCGGGGAAGACTGGGGGGCTGGCTAGCGGCGTTGATGGCTGCCTTGCGTGCATTTAATAGCAAAGAGGCGCTGATGAGTGGATGTACCCAGTGAGGCGAGGCTGCACACCCGTCTCACATGTACATGTGTGTGCGCACTCTCCTTCCTCCGTGTGAAGATGCCCCTGACTGGAAGGCTGTCCATTGATTCACTAATAGCCTTTAAAGGAAAAAAAAGAGGAGAGAGAAGGAAGCAGCCCTGCCAGACGGCGCTGTGCATTCCGATTTCAGAAGTGCTACGGCATGGAAAACAAAGGCTGGGTTTTAGACCGGGGACATTCGAGTATTCGTGACTTTGACAGAGATTTTTAGGGCAGAGCCAGCTTTCAGATGAGGTCCCAGCGTCCACCTCAGCATCTGAAAGCTGTGTCGCTGCAGCCCTGAGCCCCGCGCGGGAGAGCGGCCTGTTGTCACCCTCAGGCTGCGGGAAGAACACGCTGCGTGTGGGCCGGGCTCCGTGGACGGGGCCGCGGTGTTGCCGTTATTGCTGCGTCTCACCGGGCAGGTGCATCTGTCCGTTCAGATATGTTTTTGACTCGGTTTCATTCCCACACAGGAACCCCCCACCCCGCCCCTGTCCACATCACCCCCTCACATCGTCACCATCTGTGGGCGAGGGCGACATGCCCTGTGGACGGATTATTTCACCCGTTTAGCAAAGCCCAGGACGATGGATTTGTCTGCCTGTCCGCTCCTGCTGACCATGCTGAGGGTTTTCCATTAAAACGGAGCTGGTGGGGGAGCTGGGGGAGGCATGCGTGTGACCGTATCAGGCAAAACCCTGGTGGCCCCAGCACCCATCCAGGACAGACCTCGGAGGGAGCGGGAGCGACTACCCCACGGGAAAGACTGGGAAGGGACACACCGAAGCACAGGGAGTGTTAGCCTGGGCTGCTTTGCGTGGCAGTGACAGGGTTTCCGAGAGCTCGATCCATATTCTTAATGATACCCAGAAGCTGCATGGCGGGGTCCATGGGGCATGTACCATTTTAAGGCGTTGCCCGAGTCTTACAAAAAATCGTATGCTCTGTACACAGGTATCGTGACCCGACATGATCTGTTTAGTAATTTTCCCTTTGTCGATGGTTTTCATACTCACACTCACGTGTAGGAAAAAAAAAAGCCACACTCTCTACCTGACTGCATTCAATCAAGTCCTACATTAAGTAGCGCAGATAGAGACGCAATCCAGTGCTCGTCTCCCCAGGAGAGTGGGGAGACACCCCCATTATTAAGCACATCCGGATGTTCCTCTGGAGAAGGGACAGGGACAAGCCTGTCTGCTGTAATTCAATTATTGTCGAATGAAAACCAGGCAGCTTCTCTATAGTTTCCTTTGTTCAGGAAGACCACCCGTTTCTGCCATTGCTTCGCGTGGCCCAAGGGGAACCAGAGCCCCTTGGCGTTGAAAATCCGAGAAGCACGCCTCGCCAAGCCCCGGCTGCCATTGTGCTTCAAGAGCTGCAATAGAGCGTTATTTAAGCTCACATCCATCTGGGTGTTTTCTTTAAAAAAAAAGTCTATTGTTGAAAGAGTTCCCGATGTCCCCCCTTTTCCCCATTGACCCCTTCTAGCCCGCCCCCACCCCTGCCCAGGCCTTCACCACCCCGCTGCCCGTGCCCATGAGCCATGCACCTGCGCACACAAGGCCATTGGTTGATCTCCTCCCACCCACCCACCCACCCTCCCTGCCTTCCCTCTGAGCTTCTACAGTCTGTTCCATGTGTCTGTGTCTCTGTGTCTGTTTTGTTCAGCAGTTGACTCATTAGATCCCACAGGTGTGTAGGTATTTTCCATTAGAGCGGCCAGATCGGGCCACAGTCAACGTGATGACCCAGCAGCCAGCTTCGGAGCCCAGGCTGCTGCTTTCTGTTACATCTAAGGGCTGCATACATGACCGTCCGTGCCCATCTGCCTGTCATCCACACATACACACATAAAGGGGAAGGACACACACACACACA